>JAQFZJ010000289.1:0-37166 GCA_034695645.1 Folsomia fimetaria | reverse complement strand
AGTTCGCAAAATAAATCCACGCAAAATCCCGGCTGAGCTGGTTAAACTTGGAGGTATTTTCTGCAATTTGAGACGATTACATGAACAAAAAGGTAAGTTTATGAACAATGTAACGTTAAATAATAATGTTGAATTAACTAATAACTACAATACTGCAGTCAGTCAGTAAATATTACGACCAGTGAAGAGGGAACGAGATGGGGTGTCAAATATACCTCTTTTCATTTCAATAACTCATCCCCAAATAAATCCATTTTCTACGCTGAATCCGTGCATGCCCGGATTGTAATGTAAGCGACTATAGTTGTGCTTTATTCTAAATATATAGATTATTTGTGTTAGACTTTTTCTAAAAATCATACAGAAATGAAATACGACTTTCTATTATCATTATCCAATATATGAATAATATATATAATATAATACTGACTTGAATTGGCGATTATTTGCAAAAGCCATGATAGGGAATTTTTGCATTTTTACGAGATTTTTTACATGAATCTCTCCGTTTATTGTTATAAATTAATCTCAAGTAATCGTTGTGGATTATTAATTTCATTACATATTATGGGATTCAATGTAGTGAATGAAAGCTTTCAATTTCAATCTTAAGTAATAAAATAACTTTTTCCAATATAATATGTTTTGAGCAAATATAATAGAAATGCAAATATTGTATTTTATTAGTTAGTATTTCATTAAAGTTATTGCTACACTTGTTGGTTAAAAGTCGTGATGTTAGTTGACATAATATAATAGTATCTCAAATTTTTGAATTTCAAAATTCAACAGAGTAAAATTAAAATCTAGCTTTACAATACAACAAAAAGAGTGATAACTCTCAATAACTTTTGAATGACTCAACTTTTGTTTTCTGTAGTTGATTGCTTATGTCCGTTCAGATTTGATTTGAATCAGATCCGATTTGAATAGTGAATATCAACTAAATTTTGTTATCATTGACCCCCATTTTAAAGGGGTGTGACCTATGACACTCATCTTTGTTCCTAAAAGCCTAAACCTAATTTATCGATATCAGAAAACAGAACTTCCAATTTGTAAGTTACAAAGTTATAAAACTTTATCAAGGCAGAATTTATTGAAAACTGTTGTAAAATGTATATTGTAAATGCCGAACTGATTTTATTTTGTATGCATTATTCCTTGCACTGTTAAATATGCAATCGTATTATTAACATAGTTTTGACCACACCCCCCGCTCAGTGGGTGTGACATCACATTGACGTACCATACATATGTTTGGGTTGGGTCGTTTACTTTTCAATGACTTAAATTTTCATTTTTTATATTAGTACATAAATGTTACACCCCCTCCGAGGCGTGGTCGTAGTTCGTAACATGTTAATATAGCAATACTTCATATAAAATTACAGCGCAATCGGCAATCGGGAATATTGTAAATACTTACAGGATGGAACAATCCAGATCTACTCATTAATTCAATTTATTTATGTCAAAATAAACTTGATTCGACATCGGAGATACTCAGTTTTGCTGGTATTTTTAAGAAAATGTCTTTGTATTAGAAAACTTTGATAATTTATTGAGTTCTGTTTTCAGGTATTGATAAATTAGGACCTGACTGACTTTTAGGAACAAACAATAGTGTCACAGGTCACACCCCTTTAGAGTGAGGGGTCAATATATTCACCATTCTTAATATAATCAAATCTTTAATCGACAGATATACATATAATGAGAGTTTAGAACCACCCCCTGCCTAGGTGGGAGTGGGAGGGGGCTCCTAATTTAACCCCGACCACACCCCCGGGGCAAAGTGAGAATAATGTTAGAATTGCCTGAAACGTCTAACAACAACCGAAGAATGTTAAATGTGCTCGACAAGGAAGAAAAGGGAGACCCTGAAACATTGTTCCGTATTTATGCATATACGACACCAAAATAACGGCCCAACCAACCAACATTCTGCAACACATTTTTAGTTTTTCTCCCCTGTTCCTGACCCAAATCTTTGTTGGCAAATGCATCGCACTCTGAGAAAACAGATTTTTGTTTTTTTACTGTTGTAAAAAAATGTCATATTGACTCACTATTCTAGTCACCCGATAACAATATGAAATAGGCCGTGAAAGAAAATATGGTGTAAAAACAGCTTTCTTTTTACTCTGCATCTTCAGTACCAGACCAGCAGCAGCTTCATAATAATGCTTTTTTTTTTTGCTTTAGTTGATATTAATCAAAAACTGCATTCTTCCTTACTTTCCTTGATATCTGTCTTTGAACCAGAAAATGGGGACCTGCATTCTTCTTCATAATCTTTAGTCATTTGAAATGCTTACGAACTGGAAAATTCTCCATGACTCGTGATTAATTTCTCAACAAATAGAGTAAAAAATATCTACAAACTGACAGGATTTACTACAACTTGCCACTTCCGCAACCAGTTTTCATTTTCATGTCTCAATTATATGTGATCCATTAGCCTAAGCGTTAAGCACTTATTTTGGCACAAAATTATATGTCAGCAGTATCACGCCATGAATATGATCTGTTTGTTTATGTTGTGTACTGTTTCACCCATTATGAAAATTACACAACTATTTTTGTTGTAAAAGGGAGACAACCTGTTAGTTCTTTATTGTGATAAAGAGGAAAAATTTACCTTCTTGGCTCTAATAAACAGTTTGACAGACTTGAGCTCGTATCTTTTAATCGCTCGAGAAGGAAATTTCATTGAGAAACGTTTTCTCCCGTAATAACATAAATTCTGTTTGTTGAATAAATTTGGTAAATTTGATACAACTGTATTTCTTGTTTTAATAAATTGTATATCAACACTAATTACTTAATATTCATTCACATCCTCTAAAGGATGGAATATGACCCATATTTGTTCTGAGGACCTGATTTATCGACGATTGAAAAAAAGTATTCTAAACTGCTCACCTTTTATGCCAACAGGATTAATTTTTGACATAAATTTAATTAAAATGTATAGGTAGATTAGAATGTAAGGTACGTTTAAAAAATATTAAATGCACGCATAATATCATTTGTATTATAATTCGACATATATTTTGATAAACATAAGATTTTCTTTGAATCAGATCTGACCTGAGTTTATTTTTATATTCATAAATTAAATACATCAGTAGATTCAATTTGCCTTTAAATGAAATAATAAGTATGCATTATTCCTTGCACTGCTAAGTATGCAGTACTGTCATTAACATAGTTTTGGCCACACCTTCACCTCAATGGGTGTGACAGCACATTGACATACAGCTTCTTAACTATTGTATGATTGGGTCGTTTACTTTTCAATGATTGAATTTCGATTTTTATTGATGTAAGTAGTAATGTCAGTCATATCTGTCACACCCCCGCAGAGGTGTGGTTCAAACTCGTAATATAGTGACGTTTCATATTGTTTTGAATTGAGTGTAATACACTTTCGGTAATCTATTTATTCATGCAATTTATAAATTTAAAAAATAAACGTGACTGACATCAAGCCTTCACAGTTGCAACATTATGTAGTAAATTTTTGCACCTTGTTACTAACTGCTTTCAGGCCACTCCCACATACCAGCGGGAAATTTTTTCAATGTATTGAATATCCACAATTTGTAGATTACTTGCAAATAGTCATAAAATGTTCCGAATTTATGAAACGGTCCTGTCCCAGATCCTTTTCACAAAATAAAGAAAGCACAAAACTCTGTAGGAGAAGAGGTTAATTGATGTGTCAACGTTAAAAGTAAGCCCATCCACCAACCAAGTTCAACACACAACTTTTCCAGTAAAATAGTAGGCATCCAATTTCCTGACTAAAAAATTATACAAACTTCATTTGCTCACAACAGTGACAACAAACCATGAGACATTCGCCCATTAGTGGATTCTTCGGCTTATTGTATAGAAAATTCACTTTCTTAAAATTTGCTATACCTCCCATTAAGATTAACGATCGTCGAGAATTTATAAATAAATATTTTTTCTACATCTAATGCCACATTTTATTTAGATATTTAAACACAATAAAAATTCTATCCAAAAAATTTAAAAAATCAAAACAAAATGCCATTTGAAATCTTTCACAATTTTCTGTTTTCATTTTAATGAAAAATACAAGTGAAACCAATTTTGAATTCATTGTCTTCAGAAGTAATGAGCCGGAAATAAGAGATAAAATTACAGATGTTGCGAAATGAAGCCAAACCAGGGAAAACTCTTGCACTGTGTCTTGGAATAACTTTCGCATTAGATAAATATAATGCTTATGCATGCATATATATCTGTATCCGTAGAAACTTTCTCCGTACTCCGTGCATAATACAGATATATAAATAATTTGATACTATAAAATATGTGCAAAATCTTGACACAATTTTTCCCTCATTGATTCCAAGGACTTACTAAACAAAAGTTTCCACAGAGCAGTTCATTCGGATAAAATAAATAAGTGCTGAAAGAAGTTGGTTAAGTACATGGCTCAATTTGTTTGTGCAGAGTTTAAAAAAGAAAGTCTGATTGAGCATAATAACCTGCCGCGCTTCCGCCCATGGCATAAGAATTGATTCAATAATTTGTTTAAATTGAATGTTGACTGACGTGGAAAGAAAAGAGCTGTCCTTTACAAATTTAGTTTGCGAAAATAATGCATTGCAAAAAATCATTACAAAATCAAC
The DNA here is from genome assembly GCA_034695645.1 of Folsomia fimetaria. Taxonomy (NCBI): domain Eukaryota; kingdom Metazoa; phylum Arthropoda; class Collembola; order Entomobryomorpha; family Isotomidae; genus Folsomia; species Folsomia fimetaria. The sequence continues at coordinate 32,493 of JAQFZJ010000289.1, read as the reverse complement.
TTATAGAATTTGTGGAACTACAAATTTAATAAACTGTCGTTAAAAAATTAGTATCAAATATACACAACTGGGAGAAAGTTCCAGGACTTACGTAGATTTTTGGTTATATAAGTTTGTAGTAAATATTTTGCATATGTACATATACAATACAACTCGCTTCCCTTCCCTTGTTTACTTAAGATGAGTAAAATGACGGAATTGAAATAAAATCGAATACTATCGAAATATTGTTTGGCAATAAGCACATAACACTGCACAACCAAATATTGTCAAAATTCAACCAAATCAAACATCGATCGACTATTAATATGTATTTTATCGCGACAAATTCACCAATAAATTAAGTAAACAAAGAAGACAGATATGCATGCATAAGCAGTTATTAACTATCTATAATACGACTTTCTATCTCCAATATCAAGGCGAATATATGCACTAGCAAATTAGGTAATGCACTAACTTATTCAAAATATCCAACTGTCCATGAAACAATGGAACTTATTCTTATATTTGATGTGGGGGTGTCAGGGGTAGAGTGTAAAAGTAGTGATGCTTTTGTACAGCTGAACACAGGAGAGTTGGGGTAATGCTACACACGTGGGAGGACTCCGAATAGCAAAATTTTCGGACAAAGTCAAACAGTGTACAACTTCTGAAACAAGACATTTTGGTGATGTTCTGGACTGGACTCGGCCCGTTTAAATTATTATATACAGATACAATTTTTCAATACAGCTTTCTCCAATCAAATGCTGTGCTTTCTCCCAACTTCAAATGATATCATTTGTTATCTTTCGATTTCCACATGCTTTTTTGCCCACATAATAATTTTGTGAATGTTAGTGGAGTTGAGAAGTAAACCCAGACTTTCTCCATGCACATCTCACTTTTCTCTTGACTCCAGAACAGAGCAGACATCAGAATAGGAAGATACTACTAATCAGTTTCAAACTGACCTTCTCCACAGCATTGCATTATTTATACACTCCAAAATCTTGTATATCGCAACTTATTGCACATCCTCCACGTCCAAGGTAAAATAAATACAAGTCCACATAATCAATTGAGGTATGCTCACGATATCAATTAAATCATATTGAAATTATATTTAATTAATGTTTGCATTAATCAAACTGAGAAAGTGTCCGTGAACAATAAGTTACTTAGTTTAATAATTCTTCATTACTGGATAGCATTCACACTCTAAAATATTTACTAGTTTTTGTGATCAATTATAAAATAAAACTTATCTGTAGTATAGATATGTAGATGAATTTGTTTGCATTTTATAAATTAATTTGACAGAGGTGTACGCTCTGTGGGTGCACACGGGTCTGCAAAAAGCAAGTCAAAATTTGAATTAAATAATATTTGATTTTAATAATGAGATGTTTTTATAAGGAATACATAGATCAATTATATTTCTCAATACTTGACAAAACATACGATACCTCCTCTGATTTCTGGATTTCTTGCGCAAACTTGAGTGAAAATGACAGCTAGGGATTGGTACGTATGCAGGAGTGAAAGTAAACAAACCTGTTGCTTGTAAACTACGTGTTTGAATTAGAAGCACAATTATGATTAAACCCAGCCATGCAGACACCCACAATAATTCCTTCCTTTAATGCATGGTTGAATCGCTTTGCAAATTACTCACAGTCTGTCACCTCAATTCGTTGCATTGAGTTGTATTCAAAATCAATTCTTTAAAAATTTCATAAACACGACAAACTTTATTAATATTAGATCAGTTATAAGAAGAACGGTCGAAATCAATGGAACTACACTTACTTGAAAACTTTGCATAATAAAACAAAAAGATTATTCATTTTGTGCTTTTAATTTGTAATTTCTAAAGAATAATTTTTCTTAGAAACCTTTTCGCAGAAAATCAGTTAGCAGATTTTGCCTCAAAAATTTCCAAATTTTCCCTGCATAATAACAATGACCTTACAGAATGCTATTAAATTGGCGCACTGGATAGATCAATCGATAATCATCATGCTTTTAATACACCTACATGTTTACTGGTTACTGGAAATTGGAATACACAAGAGAAAATCGGCATTAGTTATTACCAACCACTTACTACGTAGTTGCAATTACAACACGTGGAAGGATGATGATGATGACATAATTATTTATACCAGTGAATCTCAATTCATCTCATCACCTTCCATTGTTTGAGTTACCCTGTAATAATGAAATTGCCAAAATTTGTTCATAGATTGAAAACCCAGAGAGAATAAAGAATTGGGGAAAGTTGTAATTACAGCAATCCATGATACAGAGTAACAAGAACGAATTCGCTACAAAAACGAATTCGCTAAAACATCGAATTCGCTACAACAACGAATTTGCTACAAGAGCATGTTGAGAATTGACAAGTATAAAAACGAATGACTTACTTTCTTTTATGATTTATCTATACTTATGCTTATTAATAAGGAAATTTTCTTGGAATATTCCGGAAATTCACTTATTGGATTATATAAATGACTAAATTTTGTTATGAATAATATTTTACCAAACATGAATCCAGTTCAGAAGAATTTTAAATTTGTAGCAATATTAGTGCACAGTTTTTGTCAAAAGCCAACTTATCTACTCGTTCCACTTAAATAATTGGCTTCAAAATAAATCCGTTTTAGGCGCAGAATCTTTACAGTTGTGCGGAATCGTCGTCCAAAATATAGATGTTGTAGTAATATTGACCACTTATAAGACAATTACACCAGATTATAAACTCCGCCATGCATCATAAATTATAAGAATTTAAAGTGTTGGAAATGTGAATTTTTCCCAATTTGTGGTATATATCCACAATTTTAAAAGGAGAAAGTTGACAAATGTATGCTAGCTTTGTGGGAGTGGAGAAAATTAATTTGCGACACGCTCCCCGTTCCCCACCACTTGTATTGGTAGTCGTGGACCATTGTCCACCGTGGTGTTCAATCCATCTTATTTTATTGCTTTTCCAGCCAATCATCCATCCACGTTTTGACATTTTGATGTGCTCTACAAGTTATTTCGTGTGTGATAGGATTTCTTAGGATGTGATAGGAGCAAGTGCTGTCACTCTTTCACAAGAAGACCAAACCATAATCTGTAAACACTCTAATTCAACTGTTGTACGTGTCTTCACCCGCTTTCTCATGTCTTAGCAAAATTACAAGGATTTAAATTTTTATTTGCATATGACAATGACACAAATCGTATTACTACCCGGAAACTCTTTGCTAAAATTTTATTGTATTTAGCAACATAATCACATTTTAACCAACATTTGAAAAAAATCTCAATGTCAAACTGAACAAATACAATTTTAAGAAAACGCGTCATTACTCATTACAAATTTTGAATTTTTGAACTATCTATTATCTAATATTTGATAGCATAGCATAAGCATTGATTTCACCCTAGAGATTCTGGGCCTAAAACGGATTTATTTAAAAACCAATTTGGAACGAGTAGATAAGTTGGCTTTTGACAAAAACTGTGAACTAATATTGCTACAACTTAAAAATTCTTTTGAATTAGTATATGGATCACATGTTTGTTAAAAACAATGAATATTCTCAGCAGAATACAATCTCTTATAAAATTAATAAATTACAAAAATAATTAAAATACACCGATTAATAATATAATAATAAATAAATATGTCCGTGAAGGGAAAACCAGACGTGTTCTGTAAGTAACACAATAAGGAAATTAAATATAATATCTACCCATTTTAAATATCTCGCTACAAATTAAATTCATTTTATGAACGAAGAATTTACATTTTTAGGTTGTAAATAAATGATATATGCAATTTATATATGAAAATGACATTTTTACAACCTGAATACATTTTGCATGCATTATATGATTTTGAAAATATAAGCTGCCAAATTCACGACGGCAATGCTTTATTTTTAATTGCAAATAAACATGAAACCATTATGCATCCTAAATTGCGAGGATTAAAAATATGATTTTTTCGTAAATTATTAGAAAAGTTTAGTGCAATTTTCAGATGGAGAAAGGTGTGCCAATCAGTTCAGTGGGAATGGAGAAAGTCAAAGTGTGTACCATGCAATGCACCACCACCGCCAGTAGCAGCGGCCGGCTTCAACTCAACTTACCAACCACCACCAACATTTCTAAAATAATTACAATCCAACATTGAACTTAAACAACGGGTTGGTTTTTTCGAAATTCGACTCGAAAACGACATAAAATTGAGTTTTTGTAATAAATTAACAAAAAGGTGAGTATTATATATTTCAAATTTCTATTGTAATTTTTATTAAATTGCTCATTTCATTTCATTTTGTCATATGTTTCAACTAAAATAAAATGTTCGAGTTAGTTGTAATTTAAATATTTGTACAATTAAATTCAGTTTGTGTTCGTCGATCTTAAATAAGATTCAAATTCATACGGCAATTTGGTGGTATTAAAATTAATCGCTGTGCGTGTTCGGATTATGTTATAATAAACCATTTTGTTGCATCTCGCTTGATCGTCTTTTGGTTTCTTTCTAGGATCTTGAAGAATATTCTTGCTACTGGACTTAATATCGAAGAAAATAATCAGCAGGCGATACCAGGCCCTAAGGAAGGATACAAGATTGTAATGGGTGCTAGTACAAGTCGCGGACTATCCGTTAGAAATCCGGATCCACCTGGGAAAATAATCCAGGTTAGTTACAAATTATATTGCATATTGTAGAATGAATAAGTTGTAAATTACAACTTATAAAGTGTGAATGACAAAATAAGGGACGCAATTATGATTTACAGATAACTGAAGATGTCGCAAAACGAATGACCTCGAGATATGGGCAAAATCCTGCAGCAGCTGAACGGCAACAAGGTAATTAGTTTCCGTTGTATTGGTATTTAGCAGTTGGTATTTATTATCAATTAATTATCAACGTATATTTTGCAGAATCTGAGCACCAAGGCGGAGCTTCAAGACAATCTTCAACAGAAGTCAGAACTCCTCAAGCACATTCGTCTTCACAAATTCCGCAACATGGAATTTTAAATGTGGGTTCAAAGGGATACCCTGTTGTTGAGACCGTGAGTGCTTATGAAGTGAGGCAACAGAAAGAATTTGAACTTCGTAAAAATGACGAGTTTTGGACGTCCAAGCTAAAAGATTTGGAATCGAGGGTAGGCTTGATGAAAGTTATAACTGATTCTGTGCTATTATAATAGTAAATATAACATATTTTTAATTGCAGTACATCGCTGCAGCATTTGCAGCTGAAGGTGAATTCAATAAGGAACTGGAAAAATTGGATAAATTAGTACCCAAACCAAAGGAACCAGTTTGCCAGGATCACACGATTAAAGTAGCCCAGTGCTATCAACAAAATAATAATCAAGCCTTAAAATGTTCTGAAGTCGTCAGAGAATTTGCTTTGTGTGTTGAGCGCTCAAACCAGGTAAAATTTCTAGTAGACATAGTTTGTATCATAATTCTAATTCATTCTACTCCATAATTTCAGAAACCTACAGCTGCGTAATAGTTCTATTAAGTTAAATAGTAATAGTATGAGGAAATGCCGAAAATTATCACTGAATGAAATTGTGACCGGATAGACCCTCATAGATGGACGAAAAGGCAGTCATTATTATTATTACAAAGGTGTGTACTAAAATAAGTAGGATGTAGGTTAGACAATAGTTGTTGTGATTTATTCTCTTCTTTAATTTTGTTGGGATTGACTTCTTCTCCGATATAAAACCACTCTTAGTTAAATAAAATTGAGAAGTTTAATTTACCCGTATGACAAATTTAGATGCCTTTGTATTCATTTATTGTCTGAGAATGACTAATATTTTTAAACCAATTCTCTTGTTCTGAGTTTTGACAACAAAAATCCACAAGTGCTTTCAAAATATTTTTTATTGACTTTATACATTTCTCCAATGATTCACTTTTTTATAGGTATAAATAGTATATTATCTAGTGATGTAGTCTAGCTAGAGGTTAACAGGTGGTGATGCATGATAATAAGAAGGTAAAAGATGCATTTAAAACAATTGTTGATTCATTATTATGTGCTACTAGAAACGTAATGGTTGTTTTGTAGAATTAATTCGTCCGTAGTTGATAATCACCATTTTGAGTGATGTAACGGACCCATGGTAAAGCTTGATAGCCACTCTTTTCAATAATTTTCAGATATCTAACCTGTTAGTGAATTAAGATATTGAGTTAAGACATGATCACAGTTAAAACGTAATATCATTTACGACATCGTCATACCTGAATTCCAGAAGTTGTAAAATACGGGATCTCAAATCTGACCTGAATCGGAGGCTTCCCCTCATTATCTTCTCCGACCACAGAGGGAAGACCGAAATGTGCCCTCATCAAATACTCTTTACCTCCTGGAAATGATTTTATTGTCCAGATAATGGCACTTTGTTCTGGAGCATATTTCACCGAGCCTATTCCAGTCTTAAATTTAGGCGAATCAGCATCACCCGGCACTGGAATGATAATTTCGACATTGTTTGCTGTCGACCTTCTCTTGAATTGAGACTTTGCTTTCACCATGTATTCTACACGGCTATGGGCATGTCGTTCAATAACTGACTCAATCCAAATGAGCGGTTTCACCTGGAAAATGAATAAAAAAAAGTCAATCGTTATCAGTTTCAAAAGAAGGTAATAGTACAGTTAGTTTTATTTTGAACTTACATGTGTATTAAGTCGGTACGACATCAGTTCAAACTCTCCATCGGGCGGAATAAAGGATATCGTACGATCCACTTCAAATCTAGAAATTGTCAACAATTATCATTAGATATCCATTTGGCATTTACTTGAATTACCCAAAAATTACATGAATGTAGGAGTATATCATTCTTACCTAGACAAACGAACACATTGGTGGAATTTTACATCTTCTAACTCCACAGATTTGGATTTTCCCCGTCCTGTACTCTCGAACAAAACTTTATCATTAAGTCCAAGGCGCAATTCCGGCATCCCTGACAAATAAACTCGCATTTTGATAGCACCGACAATTTCACTTCTCAAAATGTGACCATTTGCATTAGCCTGAAAATATAATCACATTTTAAATAATTCAACGTGTCCTGAGAATGGAGAATTAAAATTTGAAACTTACAAGTAAATTCACAGACTCGATTACATCAAGAAAAACTTCATTCTTTCTATACTTTATGCCCTCCGATCTCCAAGACACTGCATTGGTAACAGCCATTGGGGGACGTGGAGCAACTTCCAATTTATGGCCTTCTTGAGTGATGAATCTACAAAAATCATTAAATATGTAGTTAAAATATACGTAATGGGAGGTTCTGATGTCGGTGGCATACTCCTTCTTACATTCCATATACCAGCCAAACCAACGATTCTTTTAATATCAACATTAATAACTCTTGTCAAACTTACTCTTGCAATATTTTACTATCTGTAGTCTGAGGATATCCGAAATCCAACAGTTCGTCCATCAGTTCATAAATAATGACAAAATTGTCACGAATACTTTCTTCTTCGAGTTCTTTAAAGTACTCAATCATGACCTATATTAATAAACAAATTAAAATTACTGACTTATTCTGGTCCTAAATAACTCGCGTCACATTTATTGCATTTTCTAACCTGCACCAATTTATGTAGAAACGCAAAAACAAGGGCAATATTTGCATTCATTTTACTGATGGAAACAATATATAAATTGTTATGCTTGATGTAGCCAAAAGTTGCTTCATTAGTTTGCAGAATTGGCGTCAAATTCCCTTCTTCCTCTTTATCCATCAATAAAGGCATAAATTTGTCAATCACTCCCATGTCGATGTCACCCCTGTAGTTTCGCGAGATTAGGACCTGAACCAAACCAAAAAAATATACACTTTCTTAAATTACTTCAATTATTGCCTTAATTTCATATCCATCTTATCATTTGAATAACATACCTTGCCCTTTACATCCAAAATAAAGATAGCGGAAGATGACATTTTCTACGCGATATATTTAAAAAAATAGGACTGACAGCTGTCCAGAACAAACTTTCTAAACAAAAAACGAAACAGATGAACACTGTACTTGGACTGGACGGAATGTCAACCCAACCCTAATTTAAATCCGTGTTCTAATAAAATCAACAAAAATACTTTTCGTTGGTTTTAAATTATTATTTAATCCAATCCAATCCCACCTTCTCCACTTCTAATCTAACCAAATAAAATGATCAAACTAATAATTTCCAAAAAATATGGGCTATATATTTAAATTAAGAGTTAAAGTTTGTGAAATTAATTAAAACAATAATAATTAGACAAGTTTTGCTATAATAATAATCGGCACTTTTTTACGTGCCTTCTGTTACACTGTTTCGCGTGTCAGTCAGTGAGCCAACACAACAGTGCACTGCACAGGTAAATGATTCACCTGCTCTTCCAACTCGCAGAGTTTAGTCTGCGTTTGATAATAAATGCCAATAAAATTGGCATTATTAAATTGAGAAAGAAAATTTGCGAAAATATAGCTCAAGTAAATTTTTGCATTGCATTTATTTTGAGCGATTTCATAAATCATGTTGTGTTAAAATCTCTTAAAATATTTCTATACAGTTAAGTTAACCATTTTGTAACAAGTAACACAGCAGGTGTAGTGCAAGTCATATTCGTATGCATGCAATACAACAGCTTTTGGATAAGTAATACATAACAGGTCAATAAAATAGTAACAATTGGATGTGCACGTACGGTAACTAATTAATTAGGAAGATACTATGTTTGCTTGGCTCGGATAAATCATAATTCTGGCACTGACCTTAAGTATCACAAATTTACTGGATAGAATTTTATAACGACTGTCACAAATCTAAAAATTTTGAAATTAATATATTCCATGCAGAGGATTCCCACCCAACTATCCATGTAAGGGTGCTTCGGATAAAAACACATGAATTTATAATACAGCACGATTTCAGCTTCCAAAAGGAAGGAAAACTTATAAACAGATTCAAAATATGGACTCAGTTCTTTGGTGTGCATCACTTTTAAGAGTTTGGAACAGAAAGGAATGAGTAGATGTAATATCACTGAATTGAGCTAAAAAATTGTCATATTTGGAATATTAATGTGCTGTAGACAACCTATTTCTCAACGTCTAGTATTGAGGTATATTGTATATTATTAATATTATGATTCTTCTGTTCTTATTGAAATTATCAGTACAGCTAACATTGAGAAAACTACACATCAAAGTAATACTTCAAGATAGCAATGAAAGTATTCAATCGAATTTTGCTAGTTTGATTAAATTCCATAACTGATCTGTACTTAATCCACCTTCTTTGGCGATTTCTTCGTTTGCTGAATCAATCCAGGAATGTCCGAGTATAAAATTGTTCCAGCGAATACTAGAATCGTTCCTACCCAGTGAGCAAAGGTGAACGGATTTCCAAAGTAGAAGATTGAAACGACTAAGCTGATAAATTTACGGAGAGTTACGACAAGGGTAACTGTTAATGATGTGCATTCGGTGGTCAATACGTAAACGGAATTTATACAGACAGCCCTGGGATAATTAACAAATTTAGCAAATTACCTTAAAATCTCAATGTAATCTATAAGCAATTTACTTACTGTGTCAATACGTTCGCAGCAATATAAACCCAAACACATGGAACGACAACCCCAAAGTACTCGAGAGGTGCAGATTTGTTTGCAATCCCGACATGGGTAATCAAATCTGTGATTAGGAGAGCAAATCCGGGCAGTGGAAGAAAATGCTAATTTACAAAAAAAGAAGGTAATTTTCTAGTAAAATCTTCATGATTATTTATATTATTACCGTAAAGAACAACGCTTCTCGTGGATGTTTTCCATATTTCTTGTACAGTACTTCTTGAAACAGTCCCATACGTGCCGATGTGAACAAAGCAAACGTAAGAATAGTAATTCCTAGAATTAAATTATTACGTTGTATGTTGGATAAGCGATTTTATAATTGAGATTCTACATAAAATGACACTTACCAACTACCCACCAGAAGTAGTCAGAATATCCACCATCGATTGGGGCTGTACTTTTACTCTGAAAGCCAAAGAGGAACAGAAAATGAGTACTTAAGACATGCGATTATTGGAATTACAACTCGGGGACAAAATTACCTCCATATCCTTACTAGATGCAATAGTGCATATGCATATTCCAACCGAGATCATCGTGATGGAGAGATATTTCGTAAAGTTGTACCTTTTCCCCATAATTATCATTCCAAGAATCATATTTGCCATGAGGGATCCCTATTATCATCAAATTTTAGTCAATTATTAATTACTTAACTTGTCACATCTCTTGCACATACCGATCGAAATATCAAATGTAAGGTCATCGAAATGTTAAAAGCAAAAGCCATGTTGTTTGCTGTACTGACAACAAAGAAGAGCACCACAAGGACCAAATATTCCCTACAAATACAAGACATCATCATTATTATCCACTTTGTCCAAAGTCAACAAATGTTTGTTTGTTACCTTATCGGAACGGCAATCTTTTTTGTTCCACATCTCAATGTGAAGATAAAGCCCTCAATTGAAATTATAACAAACTGACAAAAATTTATCAAGTTTCCAGAACCTGGATCTTCCCTGTAAAGTGACAAACAAAAAATTACAAATTGATATTTTGTCTGTTCCATTAAAAATCTAACTGTCCACAAAGAATAAACATATCCAGTTGCTTGTATATATACTTAAATATAAAAAATAACACATCAGCCGAATCAATTTTGCAAGGTTGATTTCCAATTTTACTACCAATCGAAATTAAATCCCTCACTTGGCTTAATTTCACTTCAATACACAATAAAAAGAATAAGTTTTATCATTATCTTATCATCTGGACACTTACTTGACCAACAGCTCGAGAAATATAACATTCACGCAGCATCCCAACATCACTCCTGCAATTCCTAGTGCTGCCTTCATCTTAGCAATAAATTCGTTTTAAATCTTTATTTTGTCGTCTTCTTATTCTTATCAAGTATCGCCACCTAAAAACAGGACACAATTCACGCAATTATTAAACAATATCCAATACTGATCTTATCCACGTCGAAATCTGACAAGCTAAATTACCACGTTTTTTATTGTATTTTAAGATAATTGCTTTTTAACTCTAATTTAATTTGGTATTTAATTTAAATCAGCAAAAAGATGTTTGCTAAATAATATCTCACTCACCCGGTTTTATCACTGTATTAGTTATGCGACCTTGTGGAATTTAGCTGCCAGAAAAAAACAAGTTTCCAGCAGTGAAACAAACCACCAGAAAAGGTCAAAGCTTAATAAATTCTCTAAATAACAAATTTAACAATAATTGTAGTTGTTCATAAACCCGATAAATTATTAAAATGATCCCGTGACTGAAAACTCGTTTGGTTTGCGCTTGTCGAGTTGGAAGAAAGTTGAACCCATTTCGCCCCGTTTTTTAAGTGTAAACCAGAAAGAAGGCATATATTATATTTACAGGTTGATGATATCGTCTTATCTGTCATATTATAATTTTGATAACTGCTTATCAAATATTGCATATTTCATATCATTAGTTGGGTAGGATCTCCTTCTTATTTGTGCTATATTTACATATAACTACCAATTATAGTTATTGTAAGACCATGATGAGAAACTCTCATGAAATTTTATTGCTTCTTCGGTGTATATGGCCCATTAAATTCGTATTAAATTAAATAAGGCTTTGCATGGTTGATCATTTAATGCTGGGAAGTTTGGGTGTAATAATAATACATTGGATGTTCCATCCTCCGAAACTCTAAAACTGCAAGTCAAGGATGAATTGATGTGAACAGTTGCATGAAGCAATCGAGTTGCGTGGGGTTGGAATTAGAAATGGAAGGTTAATTAAGAAATTGGATTTTAAAAGGTCCGAAATAGAAACAAATAAAAGGCTTTTGGCTTACCATGATGATAAATTAAATAGAAATTTAATGTAATTTAATCTAAAACATTCCAGTTTACAAGATGACCACAACCCCAACGGTGCAACAAGTGTTAGCAGAATTATACCAATTCTCTATTTCCTACTCCACTTCAATTTTCAATTCTTATTGGTGTGATACATATATTTGTTTAAAATTCAAAATTGCAAACCTATCAATGTTGCCTGTCAAAACGATGTATAGTTTCGAAATTACATAATATTTATGTGTTTATTTCTTCCTGCGGTTTGGTGAAGAACACTTTGTATCAGTGTTAACAATAGCAATAGTCAATGCATTGGGTTTTCTGCGATAATATCGAGATTGAGAGATACTGTAGAATTATTACCGATTTACTTAATACAAACCCATCCCAACCTTTAAAATCTGCTTTCCCCGTTGGAAATCAAATACAAAGATGATTCTATTAGATAAGCACTGTACGTATTGGTACACAATAATGCAGCCCAGGAGAATATCTATAGCTCCGAATAGATAGTCTATTCTTCTACATAATGAGAAGTTGTTATTGGAAATTTTGTGTCAACTGCAAATCTGTTGAGACATTATTATCATTCTCAATATCATTTTCATTCTAAAATTGCATTATTTATGAGACGGGCTCTGGTCATTGGTAAATTGTCGTACTTTATTATTTTTTTTTTGAGACACTTCCACATTCCTGTACTTTATTTAGAATAGCCAAAAGTTTTAAAAATTATTAGTTCGTGAAAATTGATGTAAACGGTAAATATAAATAGTTGAGATTTGTTATATACAACCCAAAATAATTGATGTGCACCAAAATCTAAAATTTTGGGAAAGGTGAAATCGCAAGCTTTCTCTTCATCTCACGGTGGATGAACTGAACAACTCCAACCGCACCGAAGCGCATCGTGGAACAAATGTAAGCCAGACAAGACAAATATTATAGTATTCTTTCTCCCAAGTTCCGGTTCACTCATTTCCCATCCAATTGGTAATTTCGGAAGTGGAGCAGTTCACCGAACAAATTAGCAATTTTCACCCAATGTAAAAGTAAATAATGAGATTTTTTAAGTGCGGTTATAATATTATAATTATTATTAAGAGAATGAATTTGTTTTTAGAAAATCATTTCCGACATCAATTTTTGCAATTCTCGTCGTTTCTCTTTTCAATCCTATTAAATTGAGATAGAGCTAATTAATCCTTCGAAGAAGAGCAATGAAGAGCTTATGTTTAAATCACCAAGTGTAAAATTCTGTAATTAAATGAAGGAAGTGCGTAATTATCTACCAACTTTTATTCAATATTGTCAACTAATTTACTCTGAGCATGTTTAAAAGAACTTTCTAGATTCAATTTACACAGAATCTCATGCAAGCAGCCCCATTCTGTAAACTCATGAAGCCATAACTCGTTCAAAAAACACTTGTACTACTTGAATCCAAAGAGAAATTGAGAAAATGATTGAAAAGCTTGAAATCCTTTCTCAATCACCAACCAAACCACCAAAATAATCAGATTGGAATTACACCACTACTATTCCTTCTTGATCTTGATCCTCCAACTTGACTTAAATAAGAAAAATACGATCCCATTGTCATCTTATTGATTAGGTTCATCCGCCGAGTTCCTCCTTCCACTCGAGGCAGATTCTGTATTCACGAATTTGAGAATAATACTTATATCTCACCCCAAAAATACCACGAATGAATCCAATCTTTCCTGCCTACACTCCAAATACGATCTTTTCTCTCACTCTTTGAATGATCCTGACCATGGTTGGCTTCATGAATTCACATTTCACCATTTTCACCCTTTCTCTCACTTAACCAAAATGGAATCCACTGATTGTGCTCTCTTGCACGCAATACAATGCCAAATTTTAAACGAGGAATGCGCTTGCATAGGACAAAAATCAAATTCTTGTTAATATTCCTTCTTTTCTCTGTTTGGCATCCATCTGATTTCATTTGGTTTAGAATCGCATTACATTTTACACCGTGACGAAAATATATGATAATCTCAAGTAGGCTTGAAGGAAATTTCGAATTACGTAGAGCAAACATTTTCAGACTTCCCACGTATTTTAAATTTAAATGAAATTCGGTCTGTTTGGAAAATTGTATGCATAATATTTATATAGCGCCAGCAAATAAGAATTCAGTTTTGAAATCGAATTATTATTTTCTCCCTAAACTAATTTGTATATTTTTGGCTCCACATCAACCTTCGCTTTCAAGTTGATGATTGAAAATCAAAAACGAGTCCAATTGGTTACTGGATTCACTTATGGACAGCAAATTGAATGACTGTTGATGGCTGAGAGATTCTTGTAGTCACCCAACTTCACGACGAGACCCAAGATAAATTGGGTTTATTAGCTAGCCCTGAATTTTTAAGAACCGGGTCATTCAATTCAATCACACTCTCTACTCTCGATTCAAATGCAAAACCTAAATCCTTTATTGGTTTGGTTGGAGGAGGGTGTCGAACAGATCGTTCAGGTTGGAAATAAGGGTTGATGGATTACGCTCCGTTGACACCATCAAATTTTAACAGGCGTTAGAAATTGGAATTTTCAAAAAGAACTTGATTACGTTGTCTGACGAAGTAAATATTGTTGGTGAATTTTCTAAAAAGAGAAAAGAAGGGTGATTCAAAAGCAGATGCATTTACTTTAGAAGTAGAATTAGAAGTGAAAGATTCCGACTTTTAGACTTGGCTAAAGAATAATATTTAAAATGGGAAGAACCATTTTCTTTCACTTGGAATGAACTCAATAGTAATTGATTGAAATCACTGGATTAAGGAAAACTTTTTTAAGTGATTGACTAATGAAGCAGGCAAAGTGACGATGACGGTGGTGACGATGACAAAATTTCCCAACTCAATTTCAAAGTTTTGTGCGATTTATGGCGTCTTAAAATTGTTACTGACAGGTGATTTAAAAGTAAGTATATATGCATAAATGTGTATATGCACATATTACAGCTATATTTTAGCTTAGCAAATTCAGTAGTGTGGTGTAATAATCACTTCACTACAAATAATTATATTACTCCGTATAGTGTAAACTTAATTTTACAATTTAAGCGCTGTCAACTCCAGTCCATTTACTCGGCTGAAAATTTTACAACTTTAGCATTGTACAATAATGTGTGAATTTAGGCGAGGAATAACCACGTCATGAAAGTATGAAGGCAACACTTGTTTGCACATATTTGCACGAAAATCAACTTTATGAATACTAATGTTGTAATAAACATGCTACTTCTAAATTTGGATAAAACAAGCCAGAGTTTTCACCCTGATGGTAAATTGCCAGCACAAAAAAAAATAGTCATGTGCCTACATTTTTATGAGTATTTTACGATTATGGGAAGCTGTGTGTTACTTGCTTGCCAATGATATTGAGCATGACGTGGAATACTTTCAATTGGCAATACCATATTCAAGTAAACGAATCCCATACATACAGAGTATAACTTTGTGTTTACGATATTGCCTTCCAACAGTGAAAATTAATGAAATTTATAAAGTTTTGTATCAAAGAAAACCAGGCTCTACATATTATGGAATGAATTTAAGTTACGACTTTGTAAACTGTAAATCGAACCAATTGTGATTCTGATCCCATCGTCCAATTCAAATTTGGACAGTTTACTAAAAAGAAGAGAGAGATTCTCACCAGTTTCTCCTCTTCTAACTTGTACAACTTTCACTTTCTAAAATTCTTGGCAGCTTTACCAAAACCAGACATACAGAACAGAACGTGCTTATGCCTGCGCCAAATACGAGAACCAATTTTGAATGTTAATGTCAATTTTGTCGTGGATGTTAGAATGTAGTGTGAAAGAGACTCATTCTGAGAATTCAGTCATCTAAACGAAATTATTGAGAAAGCAGTGAAATGAAAATAGAAGGTCCTATGTATGTATAGATATCTTCTAATAATAAAACACTTATTTCCATCCTAGTCATTTAAATTCATCATCCTATCTATTACCCATTTGTATACATAACTAACATTGTGAGTAATATATAGGTACCTGCCTTAAATATTATCATGATTATCCCCCTTAAATATGGAGTCCCAAATTCTAAGAATGAAAAACATGCAACCAAACTACCCATAATTGAAAAAAAGAACTCTAGATTGAAATCCATTAACAAAATATTGTAAATTGTGTTGCTCATCATCATGTGAAGCACTATATGGAATGGACTGATGTATACATTTAGCTGACAGAAAATTGAAACATAAGTCGCGATAACTGTTATTGATCCAATAAAAACATGTCATTAATTCCAAGCTGAATTTTAGTTTAAAGTTGAAGTTGACTTGACAGAGTGAAAGTAAGTAAGTAAGCACCTGCACTGCAATACATACGACCGGTAAGCTAGCATAAGAAAAGTACCGATACCCACTAACCAAACGAACCTTCCCATGTTCTCACTCACTCTCTCACGGTGACTTTCTCTTCATTCTCATTCGCGACTGCATAAAAGTGAGTTGAAAGATACTTCCAACTTCAGTAGAGTGCTCACTGCACACCCAACAAGACTGGATGTGTACTCTCTCCTACTCTGAAACAGACCCAAGCAAGCAGACATCAAATCCACCTTAAGTCACTCATTCATGGGGTTGGATTGCTTTCACATTTAGCACGTAACCAACCACACCATACGACATTTCAACTTGTGTTTGAACTTTCTCAAAATTTGTAGATTGACTTGATATCCATCTAATTGAGGTGTGTAAAGTTGGTTGAGTTGAGTTTGGTAGAGTGATATAGTGAGTGAAAGTGAGACGGGTTAGAAGAGTTAATTTATGTAACTTTGGTTTGAGTTCCAGTTCGTGAAAGACAGTTTTGGATTTGAAGGAAAATTATTACCCACAAATCAACATCATACATAGGTTCAATTTCTTGTGCGGTTTAATTTGACACACTTCAGTCCATTTTTGCTATATTTGGGACATTTGAGACGAGACAAGTTAAACCGTCGCTAGTGTGTATAGCGCTTGGAACGATTAAATCGTGTATAAAACAGTTTATTCGAAAGAAAGTGGTGGACGAGTTTATTCGTAATTTCTTGTAATTACACCGTTCGGGCTCATTTTACTGGTAATTAGAAACATTTGTCTAATCATTATGGATACGTATATTATGTCTAATATGCACTCTTGCTTGCAATATGTATAAGTCTATGATTTGTCTCAACATATTTTCGCACTCTTTGCAGAAACGTTAAATTTCAATTAGTCTGTTGTTTTCATGCTTTTTGCCAAATTATAGATTATTCTATTGTGCTGTACTGCTAATGAATAAAGGAATCAATAAAATAGAGACTTGGGCAACAAACTTTTGCACAATTTCTTGTGAACATTGTTACTTTCTATTGGAAAAAGAAACTATTTTTGGCTGATATGAATGCTGATACTGAATGTATACTATTAACAAAATTGCGTATATATGCACTATATACTCATGAAACGATTCATTTTGAGCATTACTTTTGCAAAACTCTATATATTTTATTTTCCAAGTTGAATAAAAGAGAGATTGACACATTTCGATAATCAATTACAAATACAATGATTTTATTTGATAGGTGCACTGCTGAATTCCTGGTTGGCTTGCATACCTTACATATGTGCAAAAAACTCCATATCGAACATAACACGAATAGTATTAAGTAGGTGAATTACACCAACAATTTGACGAAAGAGTACAATGAACAAGAGAAAAGAATATCATTTTTCAGGCTGACACACAAAACACGATAGGGACGAAAAATATGCATGCCTGCATTCATTTCATTCCATACAAATAATATACAAATGGAGGAACACGCAATCTGACAGATTATTACAGTTTGTGTTCGATGCAAGAATACAATGTTCGGGGTGTTATTACTACGGATTTTTCCCATTGGGACCTTTTCCCCATACGTCATACTACTGCAGTCAGCAACACGCTACAATAACGACATTTAGCTCTTTACATAGCTTTAGTAAAAGCCAACAGAAACTAAACTATAAGGACAACCTGAATTAAAATCCTTGCTGGCTGGCTGGCCTGAATTCTGAACTGTTTGAAACACTAGCACAGATATTCGAGCATTTATATATTCAGGTACATTAATAATTTACAGTTTTCCGACATTTCCGACATATATCAGGTTTGCAAGCTAAACAAGCTAGAAAACGGACCTTCATCTCGTGGGACTTTAAGACGAATATGTGCAAATCTCAAACGATCAGAATCTCAAGTGAGGTCATGCATATATAAATCCATTCTTTCCTTCCCTCCCACCATTCACACCACTTCCAATGTACTGTGCTATACAGACCACCTTGTTTCCTTCCCGTAATAATCTCTAGCTATGTAGACTGCCAACAGGACTGGGTTAAACAAAGAACAAAAAGAAAGTTTAACTTTCCCTACCTGAATTTCAAGACTTTTTTTTTATTTTTGGATGTTGTGGACACGGATTTTTGCGCACAGCAGAAGCACTTTGCAGTCTAAGCCTGAGAACCTGTATTTCAATATAATATAGAGCAAGAGAGTAGGCATATGCCAAATATTTTGGGGCAAAAAGAGACAAACTTTCACTTATCTCTCTCTTTCCTTCCTTTCTCTATGAATGGCAACCCTAGGTTCATTATTCGACCTCTATTCTTCTTCCCCAGTTAAATAATTATATAAAAGAAATCAATAAAAAGTGAAAGGAGAAGGAAAAGGAGGTTTGTTATATAACGAAATTAGGTATGGATCCAAAGCCAGTGGAGAAAGTCAAATCAAAACGCCCTTGTGAAATTCTTGGAAGTTGGGCAGGAGGAGTGACTGTAAGATGACGGATTAGTTCTTCCTTGACTTGCTAATTGAAACTTGGAAGTGATAATTGAATAGGGAATTCGTTAAATTCTTCTCACTCTCACCACCTCAACTACCCAACCTGCCTGCCTATACATACATTCATTCATTCATCTCGTATATACATACACCATTCACTCACTTCACTCACTCACTCATTCTGGTCCACACGATAACTTCTGATTTCACTGTTTAGCAACCCGGATTTTGCAATCACACTAGGTTAACTAACCAACCACGTTCTCACAAAGCCAATAATGTATGTGGTTATTGTGGTTGCATTCACTCAATAAACAAAGCATGGGTTGGTTAGTTGGTGGTTTGGTTTGGTTGGTGTCTGGAAATTAGAAATTTCTATACTGATCCAAATTTGAAGAGAAAGTGAACAAGGCAGCACAGGAAATAAATGTGTGAACCTTACAGAAATGGAAATCATACCAATATGTATATGTACAAGTTTTATTTGGCCTTTAATATTTATTTAACGCCTTTCACTCTTTGGGAAAGACATGTTATGAGTAAGCAGCACTTACTTACTTGATGCAATGTGACCCATCTACCTTACCTTACCTTGTGATACACCGGCAAGAAATACCTTCAGGCAGGCTTTTATAGTATTTTAGATTACCTATCTACCTTCTTCTTTCTAAGGAAAGAAATATTAATATAAAGGAGGACATAGATTATTCCTCTCCAGTTTAAAAGCCACTTAAGCCTAAGTTATGTGAGGCAGGAGTCATATTTGAATTTAGTGTGCTCATTCTTTATTCATTTAAAGTGTATCGTTGGTCGGCTCCTTTGCTTGTGAGGGAAGTTTGCTGCTGGTTATCCATGAACTTAAGATACCAAGAACATAGACAGAAGGATATGTAGAGAAGTAGGCAGTAGTAGTGCATTACTGTCTCACTCTACACTCCTTGAAGAGTGAGAGTGAATGAGTGTCGTATTTTGTTTTCACTATTTATGCCTTCCTCCTCCTCTTCCTTTGCAGTTCAAATTATGTGTGGTTCACGGCCTGACTCTTCTTAAGAAATCTGCAGAGAAGGTGGAGAAGAAGTCGTGATGCTCGTGATGGTGGCAGTTATATAAAGAAGTTATGACACTCCTTTTAGGAATAAGTTAAATATTAGCAATTCATTTTCATGACAATTCTGTCCAAGTTTAGTATACTTAACCGTCACAATAACAGAGGATTATTATTCTTATTTTTTTTAGAAAATAATGAATACGGTAAAAAACAAGAGGATGGGATGGAAACTGGTCAAAGAATAAATTATAATTTTATATCGAGTTGAAGCTCAGGTCTAGAAGAACATCATAATGTTTGGTGAAAGTATACTCTTTCTCTCTCTCCTTCATCCACCTATATTTACACATGTAATAATTTAAGCTTTGCATGCTCAAACTCTTGCCTCACGTCCTCTCCTCTAGGCCATTTTAAGATTATTTCTTTTATACCTGCATACCTGCACCCAAACTTGGTAATATTTGCCCCCTCCTGTGTGTATAACCTGAGATGAGCGCTTACTTAAATGCTTCTTCTTTTTGTTAAAACTTTACTTTTGTTACATTATTACATAACTTATACATAAACGCGTATCATATTAAGGAAATTAAGTCAATAGTTACCTTCCTGAATTACGCCATCCATCCATACCATACCTACTTTCTGTGTACAATTAACAAAGTTAATTAAAATATGGGACGCAATGTTCAATTATGTTGTTGTATTAGTAGTATGATATCAATTCTAATATGATATATGAGTCAACTATAGACTAAGCAAACTTGGAGGAGGGCAGGCAGGTGCACTGCTGGTCCTGGCTTGGCGTGACACTAGAGAGAAAGAGAAGTATGCAAATAATATATGCGTCAACCGATGTTCTCTGTATTTTGCAACTGGGAATGCAAAACGACCTGACTTAGCTCAAATGAGCGGACAAAGGGAAAGTAAAGTGTAATACACTCGTTCTCGTAACAACAACGGAGAGAAAGGAGGATGAGCATGATTAATATTAATGGAATGAGCATGCCTACTTTCCGAAAGTACAACCTCATTAAGCAAATACTTGACTTGGGATACACAAGTTCTCTCTAAACAAGTAAGTAGGATGTCTGCTGCCCTTTGCAAATCGTGTCAAGATATTGTAAAGCAGTAAATTTGAAACTGATCCACATTCCAGCAATCTTTTTTGGCACATTATTCATTTTATAGCAAGACATGATGCAATCTCCATGTTGAATATTATTATATTATTATTGCAATCAGTGCCGAGTGGAATTTTATTGAGTTGAAATTATATATATTTCTAAAAAAAATGTATAAGGGACAAGCGTGTTTCTCCCCCCATTTCAAAAGCCAATTGGGTAAATGAATGAATGATGTTGAAATTCGAACCTTGCATTAGATCTAAATTCGACCTCGCTCAGAAAAATATCGATAAGATAATGGAATTAGTTTCGATCTTTCGATTACCAACCTTTGCCAAACCCAAAAAACGGTCCCATATTTGCTTGAATAATATTAACATACGAATACAAAAGTCCATTTAACATTAGGATGCCAACCAACCTATCCAATCCAATCTATTGTGAAGTCAATGGCTTAATTGTCGTTGTTGTACATAGTAGACAGAAATGAAGTAGTGAAGGAAATGAAGGAAATGAAGTTTATCTACCAATCGATTCAACGATTGGAAATTTCGCAAGGGGTGTTTCCATCAATATGCTCTGACCTGACCCTGTTATAAAAAGAACTGAACCGCACAATAAACAACACGTGTGTGTAATTTACTCGAATAAAATCAAATGTTTGCGTAAGGAAGGATACAAAAATACCTGATAAAATAAAGTGATACGAAGTAATCACCATCAATTTTATATCAAATTAGTCAAACTCGGAGAAAGATCCAGGCCTGATTTGATTGTTTGTTAACAAATAGAGCTAACGAACGATACTAGTATTATTATTTCAAAACTGAATTATTTATTGCTACTCTACTCCAGGTCATGTGTAAGTATAGCTGTAAAATAAAGGGAATAAGAAATTTCGAAAAATATTCCAAACTTCTGGTTAGGAATTTCCGGGTAAAAGAGTTGGAGAAGGTGAGAAAGGGATCAAGGTAGGAATTTAAATTATACCATTGTATAAATTGTGTATACACCTCCATTTGGCATGAAAAGTGTCAGATTTCTCCCATAATGTAAAGAATTTAGCAAGAATAACGATGTCATTTCATTGGACATTAATTTCCCAGAGAATCCAAACTTTCTCCACTTTAAAGTCCGAAATGAACGGGATCCTCTCTCTCTCTCCTGCTGCTCAACAACCATTTCTACACGGATTGAATGAATGAATGAATTGTATGGAAGAGGAGGTGGAGAAGAAGAGAATTATAATATGTAACTTAACGCAATGGATGAGGAAGGAGTGGTCGGTGGCGGGGCTGGGCAATAAGTAATTGTGTGTTGTGTGTGGTCCGTGGGTGTGAGATGAGGAGAGAGAACAATAATAAAGGTTCATAATGAATGAGAACATGGAGACCTGCTGAGTACATACAGGTCTCCAAATTCCATTCCCCCTGCTTTTACCATTTGTGATATGCCCTTGCCTTGCTTATGTTCTCCTACGTCGTCCAACCAACCAGTTGGTCGTTTTGTGGAGGAGACAAAGCAATTCAGAGTAAAAGTGGTTCCTCCATCCATCCTGGGGTGGGTGAAGTGGATTCACGGAAATGGGGAAAGTTTGCCTCTATGACTCGTGAACGCAGTCTGACTGGATCTGTATTCGCACTGCTGCTGCTGCAATCGCGTTGGTAAAGAAGAAAGTGTAAGTATAAGGGAAACAAAAGGGTTGTATGTACACGACATGACATCCTTGTTCAAATGGATGGAGGCAACCAAAAGGATGTAGAGAGAATATTAGTAATTTAGCAGAGATTTGAGTGGAAATTCCCGCTGGGTGGTATGGTTGGTACTTGTTCGTGGAGGAAATGACTATCAGAATCTATTCCATGGATGCTATGATTATAAAATGGGTAAGTGATGGAAGTAGAATGCATAAGAGCACTTTTCATTCAACTGGATTTCCGAAAACCTAAAATTGTACGATTTAATTTACCAATTTGCAATTCTGAATTAAAGTCGGAATCTAGGATAATTATGGAATTTATTGGACTTCATTCTGAAATAATACTGAAGAGAAGCAAATTAAAAATCACATTCTTGTCCTTGCTGCAATACCACTACTGAAATTATTCTTGATTTTCAAATTTATATGACACAGTTATCGTCCTTTTCCAAATAAACTTTGTTTTCAAATCACTCCAATTAATTCCTTCAACGTAGTTTTTCAACGTCTGAAGTGACTCGTCAGTCATACATACATCATTTTTAACAAACACTGGACTCGACAAGTAACAAAAATAATCGTTTAGGATTTTGAAAACAAGACTTACAAGCTTGTTAGACAGGACGAAAATAAGAAGTCAAATTCCAATTCCAATTTCTAAAGTACTTTTAAGTAAACATACAAGCCGAATAACACGCGATGGAAAATGTATAGAAAAAAAACGTGCCTTCTTTGTAGAGAGATAGAAAGAAAGCTATAGATTTTGCAACTCCATCCATTTTTCATTATCTCTGTCTCTGTCTCTCTCTCTATTCAATACACTCCTCTAACAAACGGAACCATTACACATAGTTTCTCATTCCCCGTAATTTCCTTTCCATCCCTTCAATCCAAACCAAAGACTGCAAGTTGAACTAATGTTCTCGATTTCCGATTCCTGTGAAATTAGGCCGCAATTAGAAACTGCTTCGAACGAGTGATTTATAATAGAAAGTGAAATGAATGCATTCAAGTTGGGAAGCTTACTTAACTATGGAAAAATGCTGGAGAAGTAGTGTGGAAGGTTGGTTGGTTGGTTTGTGAAACAGTTAATAAAAGGGAGGAAGTTACTTATTCTAGCAAAATAGCCAAGTTTCTCTCTCAACTCTGGGTAAAGCAAAGTAAAAGTGAGTAGTGAGTGCGTGAGTGATGATCACGATTTAGGACCAAATTTGCTTCAGCTTGAATACTAATTACATGGAATTCTGCGTACACACCCGTTTAACTTGACCCATCTCGTATACCCATTCGTCTGATAAATCTATACAAGCATATAATATCGCTTAGATGCATGTCTAATATAAGGAATTAGTACAGATACATTCTACTGTGGTAAAAAGAAACAATAAAAATACACATTTCATTATAATAGCTCATAAACTTTCTCCGGATGAGTTGTTACACTTCATATTTATGCAACCTTCGATTTCAAGTTAGTTTTTTGGTTCCGGAAACGCCTCAGAAACAGGTTTGAAGACTTTCTCTCGGATTTTAATTGTAATATTATGAGTTCGTATAGCTTGATTCAATGTTTTTTATAATTCATTATAGTTTTGCTGCTTAATTTTGCCGTTTGAACTTCCGAAAAGATACTTTATTTTTTTATTTTGTAAAATCAAATAATCAAACTTTTTTAGTAAATTATTGTAACATAATCTTTTTTGTCGTACTGTATTGTCTAATAATACGAGCTTGGTCAACCTACATCATCTAATAGACATGGACAGATAATTCCACACTCTAAAAAAATTTGGATTGGTTAGGCTTTCGTTTCTTCCTTTGTGTAGAATGTGGGACATGAGAAGATACGCAAAGCGCGTGTAAGGTTGTTGCTGCGTGAAAAGTGTGCGAGTGTGACTCTGAGGAGGCATTTGTCAGGATAAAAAGTTGAGCACTCGGTTTTTAGAATTTGCACTACTTTATCACACTTTTCCCCATTAAGGACTGAGCAGAATGAGGGTTGAGTTGAGGCTCTGGACTTTGAGAGACAAATGGGCTGTCAATATTCCTTCTTGGTTCGGTGAATTACTGACATCCAGTTTCTTAACAATTGCCATAAATTGATTCTGACTATGATGCCAAATCCGGTGGTCGGAAACCAAATCAAACCACCACCAAACCAAACCACTACTACGACCAATCAAAATTCATACAGCATTGCATAGTAACAGAACAGACAAAGACTGGAAGAATTTACCTGCTGCTTTCTCCACGCTATTCTACTCTACTTTGGAATTCATGTGCATATGTAGGTTCTTTCAGTCAAAATTCTTGTTCTGAATGGAAGGTGTACTTAATGTAGAATAGCCATCCATGTCTAAGAATGATTGCACTACTAAATTTCTTGGAGTTATTGTGAAGAAAAGCTAATGGTTAGTATGTCGGAATATGTATAGGAAATTACAACTCGTATCAGTTCTCTATGAATGTTGAAGTATGAAAAAAGACTGCATTTGTTTTACAAGGAGAAACCGATCTGAAATTTTCATGTGAAATGTGAACGATGTTTAACACTACAAAAATAATTCTGTGAATCCCATACTTTATCCAATGGTGTATGAATGTTATTATTCCCTCACTCAGTTTCCCAGCAGAAATGAAAACTTGTATGTGTATAATCGCAAAATGTAACAATTGTGGGAAAAGTATCTTTTAATATTTGAGAATGTCTTATTAGTTTATTATGCATCATGACCGTTAACCGAGTATAATGTTTATTTTCTGTCTCTCAATTTCAGGTCCTTCCTTCCAACAACATCTTGTTCACTCCACCCAGCAGCAGTTGTAGTTTGGATCCCTTGAAACCTGCCAAACTTTCTCCTCTTCTAACACTTGTGTCATCATAAGGTACGAAATAATTTAGAGGAATTAACCACCCTGACTTGGAACAACTCAGCTGCTTGGACAGATTCTAACTAAACTAAAGTGGGAATTTGGAGCAGTAGTGAAAGTCAGCCTCTACTGCCATAACCATAACCCGAAGCTATTAAACTATTAGTAGTGCAACAGGAGAGAGAGAGTTCGTTCGTTGGTTTGAGCGTCCTTCCATCCTTATCTGCAATCTTCAGAGCGTGAGCAAGAGAGAACCCGAAGCTAAGCTGAGAAAAAGCCATTTAGATAATCTCAGGGAAACCAAATGGCCGTGGAATCTGGGGATAAAATGGAGAAAAGTGTCCTCGCCATCTTGCTCCTATGCCTTCCAGGTTCGAATTCAAATTTTCAAATTCTTTCTTCTTCTTCCATCCATGCATGCGGTATGGGTGGATTGGATCATATTATTATTATTATAGCTTCATCTCTATCTATCTGCAGTCATATTTCAGTTTAAAGAATATGAGAATATGTATGTAACACACGTGCATAACCTGTTCCACTTTAATCATCCATGTATATTGAACTTGAGGAGGAGCATATAAGCGCATGCAAAGCTTCTCAACTGATGCTTTATATTCATATTCATAAAAAGTAAGACTATACAAAATATTATACAGATAACAAAATGTACCGTGCTTCAAAATTAGACGCCACATCTTTCCTAGACATTATAATTAATAATACCAATGAAAAGCTTTATTTATTCAGTAAACATGACCTTCTCCCAACTCCCACTGCTTATTATCCTTTGTTGAAATTCAATTAGCAAATTGGACAGCATACACATAGCTTCTTAAATCCAAGTTCTTAGTTATAGGTAATATTGACAAATTCTCAACTCAATTATTCATTATCCTTATTTTAACCTAGTTATTTAGAACATGGTAATTTTATATAACGAAGCAGAAGAACTTGTGCAATTTCATCTCCAGTCAGTAATTAAAGAGGGAATAATATAATGCAATGAGTAGTTAGTTGAAGGGAGACTCAAGGGAGGCCGGAATCCAATAAAAGAGTCTTGATTAATGGAATTGATTTGCATATGAACCGGTGGCAGTATTAAAATTGTGCCCGATAATTGTCCCATCTGGGTCCGATTATAGAATAAAGACTAGTTAACTAGGGTAACGCATACGGTTTAGGTGCAATGCTTTGCATCCATTCATTAGCATGATGGTCGTCAAGGGAGGATGATGAGGAGGACTACTCCTCAACTTCTTCCACAACTTTTACTACACACAACCAACGACTGGGCAAGAAAACTCGCCTTTGCAGTCTTTCTTTCTTTACATCCACCACGTACACACCAACCACCACCGGAATGGAAAACTAACTTACACTCGTCGGCTTACTGGAATTTTAGTTGGGTGGTGTAGTAGGAAATCTGCAACCTCAGCAGTTTTGCAAGGAATCCAGACAAAATTTGCACTAATTTCTTATGGAGTGTGCATATATCGGTTGAGCAGAGAGGGTAAAATTACATATAACTATACTGCATGAACATTAGTGTCATTTGTTTGGATGGATCTTCTTGAACTGTGTCTGAGGGAAAGAGAAAGACATTGCATAAAAATAACTTCCACACCACAGAAAATAACAGCATAAATTATTCGTCTGTTAAATTGTAATTTTGCATCATGTGACTTTTTGCAAGAATTATTTATGCGAATCACCCCAGATTTTTTGCAAAACCTTTCCCACACCCAACCCAACCAAAGTATTGAGGAAAGTATTGAGTTAAAATGGAAAGAGAAAGTTGGTCAAACTAAAACTAAACTGTAATGGTGGTGGTCGTGATGGTGGATAATGCACCTGAGCCGAGCAGATTCTAAAAAGGGTGAAGAAAGTAAAAGGTGGTAATACGAAATAATTATAGCTTGGTTCATGTCTTCCTCAAACTTTTTACTACCGCTGGCAATGGGTCAATGAGTTTATAGTTTCATTCGCTATTACATACAACCTCCTTTTCGCGTCATCCTAAAAGTAAAGGAAAGTGCTGTAATGTAATATCAACTAAATAGATGGGTGCCTTGCATTTATGGATGGATGTTTTCATTTTGTAGATTATTATATACGCGGTGCATAGCATACATACAGATATACTAGCAAATGTTCATCTATTATCCGTCTGTACCAACTTTTCTGTATTTTATTTCTGCAAAAAACTTTAAAATAGGATAATAGCACACACATCCGCCGCCTTGGTGAAAGATCTTGTGCAAAAAAAAGAAGACAATTTGTTGTTTTAAGGCTAAGGAAATTGCAAAGTCATGTCTACATTCAGCTAACAATTGATGATTGCATGCATAAAAGCGGATAAATATGTGACAGTTGTTTCCGACTGTCAGGTGCATCTATAAATTTTGTCATTTACAATAAAATTTGTATATTCAAAATACAGCTCATACATTATTTATATGCAATATAATATCTAACATCATTATACAAAATATTATTACGTAATATGAGAAGATTCATATTTTGCAAGATATATTTCAATGACGCAGTTACGCAATGTGATCTTGATGTAACACTGCATATAGTGTTCATTCGACTTTATTCCTTTTATTTTGCATTAGCAATTTTTTAGTATATTTTATTCCCTTCATTTCCATTTGAACGTTGAACATTTTGCTCGCAATTTTCTATGCAAATACATTGTCAGTGCATAATAATAAGGAAAATAGTCAAAAGTCTGAGTCTTTTGGAAAAAGGAGGAGGAGGAGGATGAAATAAAATGTACAATGGAATCACAACTAACCACGAATGTGTGTGTGGTGTAGTATGGACGGAGCGACGTCCCCATTTCCCCATAATAATGTCTAAACATAACCCTACAGCTTATCAAAGGGTAAAGGAATGAAATTTATTTTGTAAATTGATGACCCACATGGAATTCCACCAGTCTTGTTAAAAAAAACCAGCCGCAAAAGCCAGTTTATTTCTGCAGTTATTTTGCTCTCTCTTTTTTGCCTCTAGAGTCACAAGGAGAAGGGGAAAGTGTTAATAAATTTCCATGAAAGAACCATGCAAAAATAGGAAAGCATACATAAAGACAGGCAAAACTATGTTCTTCTATTTCCTAATTTTTTAAAACAAACATGAGAAACCGCTTTATTTTAAATTGAATCATGTTCTAGGTTGCATTCCGGATAGATATGTATGCACCTGTACCAATAAATGATTATGAAGTTCTGTAGTCAAATTGGAGTGAATCATATCCATCAGTACAATGAAGATTGTCTCTTGGGAGAATTGAACTGGAAAACAAACTTTTTATAATTTGGGTTACAGATGCATACACCGAAACCCAAGTCCAAATTTAAAAGATTCACAATAATAGACTGCACTGAATTGAAAAGGTTTTTTTGTAAGGGAACATTTTCCAAAAACTAATGTCCTCCCGAGAAACATTTTTGGAGGTTGTTCATCACGCTTCGATTGAATTAGCACGTTGCACGATTGCTGCTATTCTATGACATTGTACATTTCACTATGGTACATATGCATGCAGCAGTTGCGTTGTGAATGAAAGTAGTTGTCTAACTTTAACTACCCGGATATCAGAGAAATCGGGTTATCAAGAAAATCTGCACCGATAAAAAATTTTTTTTTAAAGTTTTGATAAAAAGTATTATATCCCTCCCTTCCTACCCAACAATCCAACTGTACTGTATGTACGAGAGGGTGGAAAAATTGAACTTTTTCATCGACTTTCTTCTCCACTACCAACTACCACCGCCTGCAGGCCCAACACAACTTCCATCCATCCATCTCTCTCTCTCTCTCCTCTCCCAATACACCATTCATTCACCGTTCGACATGCAGGAGGGCATTCAAGTAATGATATTATGTAATGGGGAATGTGCTTTGAATTTGGGTGAAGTCACTTTTCTCCTCATCATTGAAGTACAAGAATATTCCAAGTCCCTAAGGTGAGAAGTGAGGAGTTGAGGTGAAAGCTGGCAAGGAAATATTTTATTCATCGTGTCACACCAAGCAAGCAAGGAAGGAGGGCAACGGAGCGTTAAAGCTGAAGGTAAATCTACTTGTAAGCCACTTCCACCTACGGTTGCCTAC
The DNA here is from genome assembly GCA_034695645.1 of Folsomia fimetaria. NCBI lineage: Eukaryota > Metazoa > Arthropoda > Collembola > Entomobryomorpha > Isotomidae > Folsomia > Folsomia fimetaria. Next base: position 2,799 of record JAQFZJ010000289.1, on the reverse strand, counting down.
TTTCCCATCACCACCACCACCACTCTACCACTACTACCACCTTATCCAAAACCTCACCAAAGTGAAAGCGAGGAAAAGCAAAGCACAGTTTTATGCACTGTGTAGTAGTATGTACATATAGAATGGGATGGGACTGGAAATTTTGAGGTAAATCGCTTCACTCCCGTGGAAATCACAGAAGCAACTCCAGAACAGAAGCAACTAGATATTATTATAGGTGACAGTTCATTCTCTGCGAAATTTGCAAACCTGACTGTGTTCCTGGAGAAAGAAGCTAAGCTAAACAAACCAAGGTTGGTTGGGGAAAGAAATTTTAAAAGTGCAAGAGAAAAGCGAATGGCAACATCTTCGATATTTGCATTAACATGTATCACAACGTGTTATTGTTTGGCACACTTTTGAGGCACTTTAGACTTATGACGCAAATCATAATGCATATTGCAAGTAAATTATGTTACGTGTTTTTCGGAAATGTAGTGAAAGTCCATCACACGCTCAAAGGCTCACCTACCTGGCTGATATAAAGTTTGTTCCTTCTGTTAAATTAAAAAATATTATACAGCAACAAGAATTCGTTCACCATAATAATAGATATAGAGCGTATCCAGCTGTGATTCTCTTTTGATAAATTAATTTGTCACGCTGGTGTAATAAAATGCTATTATTCTTCAGTGATGGGGTGAAATTTCATGTGCAGCAGTCCTCCTTACAACATACAAAAGTAGTTTACATGTGATGTGATTACGAAATATAATGACAGCATGATTAATTAATGGTCGGAGTGAATAGCCAAATAAACATCTTTCATTCAAATGAAGCGAGCAATAATTATATGTAACATTTTCACCATGTACAGATATGTTAAAATTTTGCCAAAAGAAAATTAGCATCAATTTCGTATTTGCAGAGTTATACGCCTTGTATAAATATATTTATGTTTAAACTCTCCAAAGAAGAAAAGAAAGTGTGCATTTATTTACACAAGTCCTTTTTGCACCATACATACATAAAACAGACTACTACTATTATAACATAACAGTGATGCATGTTAATTACACAGAAGTACATTTTAGTTAGATTTGGTTGCTCACTCAACCAAAGTTCACCCTGGGTTCATGCTCTTCATTATTTACTCAATGTATACATCGTTAGTTAGACCAACTCATTGAAAGGAGAGAGTGCATGCAGCAAAGCAAAGGGTCCTTTCACCATGATTCCTCTGCTGCTGAGAGAGGAGAAAGTGTTGAAAGTTGGTGAATGGATTGGACGGATGGAGTAAAAGTAAGTAAAACGGTTGGAAGGTACAACAAAGAAGAGATGTAAATCCATCATCTCTCTGAATCTCACCCACCAAAACACAACCACTATCAAGAAGACCCCACCAACCAACCATTTACTTACTTATACATGCATCTGTGTCAGTAGAGTGAAACTGAGCACTTGCCGCAGCCAACCAGACACACACTAGGATCAAAGAAGTAGTAGTAGTTCCGGGACGGGTAGTCTGTGTAAAGGCTTGAGCCTGTGAATCCGTTTTTTTTTGTGAGACGGTGAAAGGTGAGCGGGCATATTACATTATGCACTTTTGTGTTATTGCCTTCTTCCATCTTCTGCTGAGCTATTTATAGAAAAAGGCATTGGTGGTTGCAATGGACCTGGTAGCTGTGTATTCTATCAAGCAAAAGAAAGTTGTAACGGAATTCAACAGTAAATTTTGACCGAATGAATATTCATAATCATATACCTATTATTTTAATCTAATGTAAATATGTATAAATAAATACGATAGTGAGGAGGAACGTGCATCCAAAAATATGACTATAATAATAATATTTGAATGTAGCAGTATAAAAGGAATGCAAACTAATTTCTGAAAATTGACCCAGGATGATCCGTCTGGAATTTGATTTTGACCGAATGTCCATTTCAATTTCGAAAAGTGACAGAAAGGAAAGAGCAAAGAAGGGACTACTAAACTTTGGTGGTTTGCTTTAGCGATTACATCACAACAAGAACCGGACAGAATCAGTTTGCTCTCTGTTCAGTGAAAATCGGGAGAAAGTAGAAATATGCATACCAACCAACCAAACTTGCTGTTATTTGATACATACTCACAACAACATTCCTTTTCCTCCTCATCCACCAATTCGAACCGAATCCAATCTTCCACTTGGAAAAACTTGCATTCCCGAGAGTGTATCAACCAACAGAAGAGCAACGAGGGAAGCCAAAGAAGGCAGAAAAGAATGATAACCAAAAAAGGAAACCGATCCGACCTCATCCCTTCGTACTTCTTCTTCATGTTTGTGCTAAGTTGTTAGCAGTAGGAGTAGCATTCTGCATTTTTGAGAAAGTTGAAAGTCAATCGATTGCGAAACTTTTTGATTTACGAACTTTCATCCACACATCTTTGCGGAAACCTTTCCGCTACCACTTTCACCCTTGCTTTCATTCTTTCTCCACAACAATCTCACAAAACTGATCATTCATCAACAGTGTCACTTCACTGGATGGAGGCAGCTGGTACAGGCAGCAGAGAGAGATAATGCAAAACAAGAAACAAAATTTCCACACTTTAACTTACCTCAAAAACAAGAGAGTGAGTGGGTGGATTTGGATGGTGGGAGAGAGAAGAAAATTGGATTGTGTTTGAAAAAGACTTTGTTTCCACCAATATTTTGACGTTCAATTCTTATTTTATTTCCTGAGATAAAAGTTGCTTGAAAGGACATGGCACACAAAGCATGGCAAAATGGCCTACGAGTGGATTTGGCTGAATTTTTGATATGTTGTGCCCCT
>JAQFZJ010000288.1:0-37221 GCA_034695645.1 Folsomia fimetaria | reverse complement strand
ACTCTAAAAATCTGCAAAAAATATCAATATTCCTTCTATTAGTGGTACTCTACAACAAACTTAAATTGAACAAAATCCGTACAATGGTTTATTTTAAAATTCATTTTAAAGACCGTAAGCTTACTCCAAATCACCCTGTATATATTGATCTTATATCTTATCACCAAGTTTCTGAAGTAACCATTATTGTTGCCCACCTTTCTCCAGCTAAGCTTTGGTTGAGACTGCTGTGAGTGAGTGGATTGGATGAGATACCTTCCGGGCCCGGGGCAGGCTGGAGTTAAGGGTTCACTTAAACTGTTCTATGCGGAGTTCAGCCTGATGAGTTGATTTCCTCTGTATTTCATACCACATACATTCACAAACTCACAAGCAAGCAACCAACAACTTCACTTTATTATACTTGTAGTTGGTGCAGAAAGTCTCCTCAACATTTCTTCCTTTACTCGGATATCTGTATGTAGAAATGGACAGAGGCGAATTGAGGACTTCTTTTCTCTCTTTCTCTTGTCAGTGAGTAGCGAGTAGCCTGATTCTGCTATTATCGGTGGCTGTTGTATGGGTTTAGTCTCAGGTTCCTTGCATGAATAATACACTTTTTATTCCTTCATTTGATTAAAATGCCACTTTATATAAGATGCGAAACGTAGTATGATATAAATATGATATCTGAAAGAAGGAATCTGTATGATATATTGTTCCCAGTCACATAGTAATGGAATAACTCTGGACAGTAACTGAATGATAAAGTGAAACTGAGACACAAATCAATTTTCCATTTCACTCATCTTATATTATTATATTATATAATCTGCCTGCTACTACAGCCACTTTTACTTCACGAAGGTAAAAGATGAAATTGGCTGCACGGCTCAAACGGAGCTAAACTGTACACAATACGAGTTGCTAGACTTTCTTTATACCATTTTCTTTGGCTTATTTAACTAGTAAAGTCTGGACATATTCAGTATTATTAGATAAAAATACATTTAAAAAGATAACACCGGCAGGGTCGAACCGACTGATGATGAAGAGTGAAAAATATGACAAAGGCAGAATAATGAAGCCTACGTCTTTGCTGTTCTTTCTCACATCTAATCCAAGACAGTTTTAAAAAAACTATATCGGCCTTCTGGGTTTTACTAGTCTTCAGTTCTGTTGAATTTATTTTCCTAGTTTTTTTGCACGTTGTTTATTCAGATACAATGCCGGCAGAGAACTGAGAGTGAAGCGAAGTAGGTAAGTAAATCGAAATCAGTTCAAAACCACTCTTCTACGATAACACGAGTCAATAGGCAAGAAACGAATGCATATTATGTATACCTGAGAAGGACAACCTCTTCACCTGTATTCATGGGTCTCTCCTGAAAGGAATGACTAGAAATGACTAAAAATAGACCACCAGATTTGTGTTGATAACAAGGTCTACTAACACTTTTCTTCTTTCCAGGATACCAAGTTTGTGGAATACTGAAAACACAGCCCCATAAGTACAACACACAGCAGGAGGCTTGCTTTCTCTTGAATAAGAACCTTTTGATTTGACTGAATCTGTCTCTGAAAGATAATTCGAAGCCTCGAGACAGAAGTTAATGAGAAATCTGGGCTTAGGAAGGGAGGTCCATGGGATGAATTAGGAAATTCTCTTCACTGATGACTGATAGGATTATTTGCATTCAACAATGTTTATTGTATAAAAAGGAGAAAGGCGCCTTAGGAAAGGTATTGAATGTGATAAATCTTTATTGATCTTACTGAGAGAAGAGGATGAAGTGCCTCTTAAGCTGACTTGACTGGCAGAATGGAGTGCTAAACACTGGACAGGAATTCAATTCTAACAAAAAGGGCCGAAACTCCATAAAACGAGTATGCATTCGTGCCAGTAATGACAATAAGCACTCGAAATTTGGTCTAACTATTTAAAGTGAAGTGGAAGAAGGAAAATATAAAGAGTGTAATCTCACTTAATGTAGCAGTGGGATTGCATTGCGGTTTTAAATTTTTACTGTTATTGTGTAATGTTTTGTGCTCTAGATTCGAAAGATTTTCTTCCTTTATGCACGCAATAGCAAGGATTGAGAAACCTATCACAACTTACAGGGGTACTATAATTTTGTGGATGGCAAATTAATTGCCAACTACTACACAATCAATAATTGATTAATGCTCTGATATAAACAATACTTCTAGTTATTAATTTAAGGAGTAATATCCCCGAAATAGGCAAATGTGCACCGACACAAGAAAAATGACATTATGATAGACAAAATAGAATACACAAACACAATGTTCTTGGCTACTGGTCGGTCATATCACATATCAGTTATGATAGACAATTAATTTATCGTAAAAATATAGCGATGTATTTCATACAAATGCAATTGCCAAGAACAATCGACCACTTTTTGCGTACATGAATAAACGGCCCTAAGAGTGAAGTGAACATAGCAAATTTGAACTAAAGTAACTCGCATTTATCTTACTTTGAATCCTTTGAATATACGCATTTTCCATGAATTGTTCTAATTCTCACAATAAATTAAATTACTTGGGCAATTCATCCATACTCATGAATTGTACACTTTATACTCTATTTAATGACAATAATATTGAGTAATATTCTTGTACGTACTAGTAAAGTGTTTATTATAGTGGAAGCCCCATAATCCTCGAATTCAGCTTTTAAAATATAAAACAGAAAATATCATCAGGAATTTAAAAACAATGAAAATAGATATGCTATATAAATAACACATTCTGAAATTGGGTAGTTTCACGCCACACCGTAGATCGTGCGTAATGTACTCCATAATTTCAGACGTGGACCAGTTTTCTTGATCTATCTGTACTTTCTGATGTTCTTGACAATAGCCATCAATTGTTTTATCATCCTCTTTTTCTAGTTAGGTTAAATTTATATTCATGAACTCCTCCTATCCCCACCCCACACATTTACAATCTCAGTCTTATCATATCTACCTTTAATTAATAATTAGCTTATATATTTCTTTCTAAAAATTAATAACAATGAAATATTTCCCTTATCACACATCATAAATAACATTTAATAAAGCATAAATTAGCAAAGCGTCCACGTAGTATAACTAAATACATAGTTCAGCCTGCCATCAATTCAATCCTTGATGACCTCTCAAAACTGTGGCGCTTCAAGGTTGCTTTATTGCAAGTTGTTATTTGGCAAAACCCCTTTGCAATAAAAATCGCAAACCCCACAAGCCAGCCACTACCGCCACCACCACCGTTGCAAAATCATCATTGAATTTTTCTGCAATATTCTAGCGTCCTGGTATTGCATCATCATTCTTTGATATACAGAGTGAAGCTGTCAGTGTTAAGTTAATATACGTGTACAACACGTTGAGTAGAGAGAGAAATCTGAGGGTGACTTACATCAGACAAAAGTTGGTTAGTCCACGTAGCACAGAGAAGCAGGCTCTCTTTACGTATTCTCGTATTCCCTCTCTTGTTAAATCGCATTCAACTTTTGGCACAGCAGTCAGCAGTACTGTTCTCCAGCCATTATTTAATAACAACATAGATTAGTATTAACAACAACTTATTATAGGCAAAGTTAGTAAACTAAAGTAAACCCAAGTTTGTTAAAATCCGAATCTTTGCCCCCTCCACCCCTTCATTCTCATTTTGCACGTCGAATAGTAAATTAAATAAATTAGTCTAAAAGCGCATTTATTCCCAGTGATCTTAAATCATGGCACCCTGTTAAAGTTCAAGAGGCGGTTGGTCATCAGGTAAATATTGCGTGTTACGTATTTTAATGGCACGTGTTGAATTTAACAATTTTGTTTTATTTCAATTTTAGACGAAGAACCCACAAAATCTCTAAAAAAACTATATACTCAGAAACTACAGATAAAAACTGATCCGTGGAAAATACTTTGGAACATTATTGCGTCATCTTTACAGACTTTGCATTTAAACCTTTGTTCGCATCACATCTTATTCGGATTTCATCATCTGACCTTCATAATGGCCACCGCAATGGTCTTTAATGATGTAAATTCAACCATTCCTTGCACTACTGGTGCATCCTGGCAGGACGGAAGGAGAGCAACCGTTGGAGAAAGTCTCGGAAAAATGTCTGAAGGAAATCGTCAAGATCCCTACCTTTCCAGTGACGAGTCGACGTCTTCCAACGACGGCTACTTACGTCCCGTTAATAGCAATTCGCTAGATCTCAATAGTGTTAATAGAAGTAAAGTTGTGGACAATGGGCAATCCAAGTCGGGTAACAACGCGTTTCAGGGAGTGTCACTTCTTGCTGGAAAGTACCTTCTGTTCTCAGAATCGCCTTCCGTGACTAAGAGAGCCGGTGGTTTTCCAACAGAAATGTCTTGCGTAAACTTCCAGACAAAGGAACAATTTTCATGCAAGGTATGTATGGGTATAGTGACGCTTGCCATTTGAAATAAGTCGCATGTTGAGAAAATGTAAAATTTAATTAATCCGTTCTTGTATTGAATTTATATAGGTAGTTCCAAGAAATCCAAAGGGTCTTCAGATTCTAGCTGCATACCATCGACTTGAAGAGTCCTCAGATTTCATTAATCAGGTTATTGAAGCCATTTTGACACCCAAGGTGCTCTACCTAATAATGCCTAAGCATTATGGAAATGTACATTCTTACCTTTTGGAAAAACGAACTCTTGAGGAGGCAGAGGCTGCAAACATCTTTAAGCAAATGGTCCAAGCGGTACGACACTGTCATTCAAAAGGAGTAATCCTCAGGTAATAATTTCTACATAACTTTCGTTTGTCGGAGAATATTTTGTAATTTTTTTTCATAAATCAGGGACATCAAGCTTGGACGATTTGTCTTCGTTGATAAATCCAAGACTAAGGTGAAGTTAGAATCACTTGAAGATGCTACCCTTCTTGTCGATCCTTGCAATGATCACTTGGATGATAAGCATGGTTGCCCTAATTATGTGTCACCGGAAAAGGCCGAGACCCTTAAAACCAAATCACGATACCCTGGGAAGGCTTCAGATGTTTGGTGCTTGGGCGTTATTCTTTACACAATGTTGTCTGGAAGGTATGACCATAACGAAAGTCTTTCTGTTAATCTTTACATTTCCAACATGTATATATATATTTCGTGTAATTTATAGGTATCCATTCAATGATCCCAATCAATCCAAGCTTCTCAACAAAATACGTTCTGGCAATTTCGCAATTCCACCAGGATTGTCTTCTTCAGTATCATTTCTTATTAAAAATCTTCTGAGAAAGTCTCCGGCAGAGGTAATTTAAATAATTATATAACAAGCATTTATCGAATATAAAATATTTACGATGTTTTTTCATAAATCTTAGAGACCAAGCTGCAATGAGATTCTAACTAGCCCCTGGCTTACGAGACATTGCATATCCACTCCACCAATGCTTGTCATTGAAACTGAGCCCATCAACAAAGACCCTCATGATTTAACCCAAGCATCCTCAACGGCGGAACGTAAAACTGCTTCGGACCAAGTTGTTCCAAACTTTTAATTCCTGATCATCTCCACTTTCTATTAATCTTGTTTTTGTATTTAATCAATATAAATGAAGCGATATTTATTATCCACTTAAGCATTTCGTTATACCACACTCAAATCCTTTATATTTTATAGCATTTGCTTTTCAAAATTGTTACCATTGTCTTTAATTCAAATGTTTTAGCACAGTTATATTCTCATCTTGGTTGATAATTAAGGTGGTTTTGCTTCTTGGAACTGAGCAAGTTGGGGTTTCCAGTGCTTGTGATAAAATTCCGAAATAAATGAAAATGCGGTACGAATTCTCGACAGTTTCATCGCCCCTGACTTCATTAATTTTGTTCCACTATTGAGATTCATAGGAGATAATTATTTTACTTTTCTCATAACAATATCACATGCATATTAATTTTAATCAACCGCAAACATGCATCTGCATTAATGTCAAGCATCAATTGCCAAGTTGTTACAATATTGCATAATATTATATTTTACACACATCATCAACCTAAAACGGAACTTTCTTGCATTTGTTTACAATTACCACTTAAACCATTTACTACAAGTAATTAATTATCCTCCTTCCATGCATGAATTGTTATAAAAGTGTGAACATGCTCACTTAACAGCGAGTTAATGGTTGGCTGACAGCTAAAGTGACTGTCTTCCTTTCTGATAAGCTTTCGCAATATTGATTTTAAGTTGGATAGTCTCCTTTATCTATTATCTTAATAAAGATAAAAAGTTTATCCTCATGCAAAACACAATGGAATAATACACACGCTTCCTCATTAATTTAACTCTTGCCGTTACTCTAATTGCACAAAGGTAATACAAAATACCGGACGGGGTGAGAGGATGAAAATGAATCAGTCATATACACCACCACCACCGACAATGCAATGATTTAAACAAAGTGTTTTAGTCATCATCACTTTATCTTTTGCAGTTGTCGACTCATCATCATAAAATTCTTGTCTACATGAAATTGCAATGAATTGCATGACACTTATAATAACGCTCATCCCCAAATTCCCACTGCATCTAATATCTGTATAACAGCATCGTTTCGTTGTGAATGCATGCAACAATATTCTCATTTTACAATGGAATAATAACACAACTAAAAATTTTGTACAACAAACAAATACAAATGGATGATGGAATTGTATAGCAATAATAATATCATTATGAAAAAGGGTTGATGAGAGGAGGTGATAATAATGAATCATGTTCTTCTAACACATCCAATTATCAGTGCACAGGGATAATAATGCAATGTTTCTGAAAATTTGCATAGCCGTCCTGTAAATATGTTTCAATTTTGATGGTTATATTACTAAATAATAAACTTAATTTGAAAGGATGTTAGAACAAATGTTTCGAATAAGTGGGGACGGGATAGGTGAATCCTTGGCAAGGAACAAGTGTCCATCATTATGATTCGTAGTGGTGGTGGTGGTGGGCTCTCTCGTAAGGAGAATGAGATCTAACGGAATTCATCATCCTTTAACATATAGTGTACATTACACACTATACGATAGAACTCAACTGAACAAAATCTTCCACTCTTTTTTAAAACTCCGACTATTTGATGAACTTCTTCAAAAAAGGTTTATTTTATTGAATATTTACAATTTACAAAAGACAGGGTTTCGGTCAAAACCGAAAAAAACGTCCATTCTGTCAATTGGGTAAATTTTTGTTGGTGAGAATTTCAGCGTGAAAATAATTATAATTAGTGGATTTTGCTTTGCGGTGGTTGGTAAAAAGAATTCTGGAAGTAGGGCAACAAGAGGATCCGTCTTAAATGACATAAGACAACGTTGCTGACCACATTCATTTTTGTCTGGATGATGGTTGTAGCGAAATTATTTGTTTTTGATCAGAACAATTTATTGATGTATTTGGTAGGATGACCAAATATTAATTGAAGTTTCTTTTACAGAATGGGACGTTTTAAATAAAACTTTGGATTCACTTACAATCCTTCAATCAATTTACTTCGGCAACCCACTCCGTCCATAAATTGCCAATTGATTAGAAGATCTGCACACTGCAGACCTATTTTGTAATTTAATTATCAATTGCAAATTGACAAATGTGATATTGGATGGATGCCTAAATTATCAAGAAAAGAAACTCAAGGGACGATGGATATACCATGAATTATTGTTACAGAATTTGTTGATCAGTGTTGTACATACAGTGCAAAATAGTGGACAAAGTGTGTAGGTCTTCTACATTATTTAATTGGCCTCTACTCCTCAGTCAGATTCAAAAATGTCATCGAGCTATTATCAGGTTTGCAATCCTACAGTTTAGATTAGATTTGCATTCTGGCAGAATAAGTGATGTTGAATGGATTTATTTTTAGGGGGACTATATTACACATCCTGCCTTATACGAATTAGGTCATAAATATGGACTGGATCCTAATCCTGACCCAAGCGATGGTGGCATTGGGATTGCACACAAACTTGAAGAATTGAAAGAACTAATACGAAGAGAAATTAGGAAGGAATTAAAAATCAAAGAAGGCATGAAGAAATTGCGGTAACGTCACAACATAATTCCTTCTAATAATGATAACCGTGTCATGTCATTCATGACATTAAATACTCATGAGTATTTAATTCAGTATATGCTTAATTTTTCTTTAGAGATGTTTCAAAAGACAGAAAAAGTTTAGCTGAATTAACAGCTCTAGTTAAGAAATCCTCAATCAAATTAACTGAAATGCAACAAGAATTACAAGAATTGGATTCACAAATCATTTTAACTCAAGGGGGTTTCCCAAATATTGATAATGGGCATAGTAAGTAAAACCGAAACTGGTGGCAAATCCAACAATTTTGTGCTAATTTAATGACAAATTGGTATTGCAGACAATCAGTCATTAAAATCGTCCGAAGATCCAAACCTTTCTTCCTTCGATGAAAGGATATCTTCTCTTGAAAAGCAGTTAAATATAGAATTGAAAGTTAAGCAGGGAGCTGAAAATATGATACAAAGTTACAGCAGTAATAAAAGCAGTGATAAAAAGCTATTGGAAAATGCTCAACAAATGTAAGACAGGTGGTTGCAGTTCTTTGGCCACAAACAAAATTATAAATAATGATGAGATAAATTAAGGTTTTAATAAAATAATTATTCAATAGGCTTCAAGACTCCAAAGCAAAAATTGATTATTTAAAAATGAGGATAGCGAAAACCAAGCACAATAGATCCGATAATGCCGCAACCTCAAGTTCCGGAAATTCACATCGAAGGGGTATGGATTACATATCTATTTACATTGATTTAAGCATGGAATTTAATTAAACTTTTGTCCTTGGGTTCATACTCATTTGCAGATCGTAATAATGATGGTTTAACTCCACTGGAAGCAAGGATCGAAGAACTAAAGCATCGTTTAAAAATTGAGAAAGCTGTGCAAGGTAATAAATTGATTTATGAAAAGGTGATCCTTTAATGTCAGAGATTTTAAATTTTAGATGGGGCAAGAAATGTAATTCGCAGCTTACAGTCAACCAAAGGTGTTGACAAGAAGGCTCTTCAAGAGGTAAGTTCCAGTTTTCTATATTGATAATTATTTGCTTTGCATACGCGTATGCTCTAATTCAGGTGACACCAATTTAATATATTCGAATTTGCATCATTTTTTTCGTTTTATGGCCCACATATCATGTCAAGGTTAATGCTTATCTATAAACATCTCCTACACACATCCGTTATTGTTATTATACGTTTTTATCCCCGCATCTGCTGTTTGCATTGCTGACTCTGTTATTTGATGCTTTCGAGTAAGACGGACAAAAATAGCATGGATTTCTAGTATATCTTCACCATTTGGCATACAGCCATACAGTGCATTAGACTGGTACTAAATATCGTTGTAGAGGTCTTGAGTTCATTTACAGGGTCTACTTGTTTTATAATAGAAGCAAATTTGTACTCATTATTGTCCGTCAGTAGCTAGTCGTAATGAATTCCTCCAGCAGCAACTCACCGTCACACCAAGTAAATCATAGTGTAGTAGGTCAAGAATGGTGCATTCACGCTCAGCTAACAATATCCCATCCTCAAGTACCTAAAACTCTTATTGTCGACAAGAATGTGCCAATAGTGAATCGAACCTCCTCTTCTGTCAGTGATAAACAGATTAATCAAATTGGCGAACCAGGAGGGAATAATGTCCAATTTCAGTATTCATGGACAACAAGTGATGCAGGAACAAACTTCACTCAAATTATACCTGAAACTGGAATTCAAAAATTTGAAAGCTGGCCTCGCTCGACGGATAGTTCGGGAATAATATCTCAAGGGAAAGGTATTCAACATGACTCTGGTTACAACACTGAAAGCAAAAATACCACAATACCAACAAGCTCAAAAGGAAGAATAATTAAGCCATATGAACGGAGATGTAGAAGTACCTGTACAATAATTTTGTCCAATAATATTGACGAGAAATTGGAGGTTCCATCCAGATATGAGATACGGTCAAGCTCATTGGAAAGGGGCCGTTTTGAAAATTTTAACCCTAAATTAACTCTCAAAGATGCTGAAACTCAAACACTGAGTCGAGAACCCACTGTTGAACATGGGCGCAACTGTGGTGCACCTATAAATGCTTATTTAACTCCTCCGCGACAATCAAATTCCACTAGAATTGGAAGAGGCAGCTATGTGGATCGCCGAGATCGACCGAATTTTTCAGAAAAATCTGAAGAACGCCAAACCCAACATTCCAGCAGGAGCTTAACAAAGCCAAAGTTTTCTGGTTCCTCAGCCAGGGCTAAGTCGTCGCCTCCAGTTCGATCACATCAAAAGTAGGCATGGATTGATTTAAAGCATACATGTCTCTATTGCTATACGCTCAAAACAATTTTTTGATTTAGGTCAAACCAGCCTCGCACTGTTCATATTGATGTATACTGTACTGGTTCAGAATTGTCGTCTAATACGGACGATAATATGTCTACCTCTGGAGGATCCTCATCAACTCCAGAAACGGTGTACGACTCTAAGCAGTATAAAATATTTCATCAACATAAGAAAACTGATTTACCATTCCATTTTGAGGGCCTTAGAATAAGCAACAAGTCGACATCAAAAACAGCTAATTCGGAAGTAATTCGATCTCAAATATCCTTTGACCCAAATAATGTTAATAGGACATTCGAATTTAAAGGGCCATGGTCAAAACCAAGACCCAACAATGAGATTGACATGGCCACTAAACCGCTGGCAATGTCAAATTCAAATTTTCAAAATGCAAAGTTTGATGTTGCGAACTTGCTCGTGAAGGATGATTCAAAAGACACAATAAGTTCAGCATACCCTTTTCCGTCCAGAGAATCCACATACTCCTCAGTAGCATCTGCGTGGTCAAATACAGAAACTCTAGACACTTCCTGGAAAGATATAAGAAGATCCGAAACCATTGATTCTTTTACCTTCACCGTTGATAGCCTACTAGAGGGTAAAATTAATGAGAAGGCGGAAATACAGAAGATTAATACCACTACTGACCCCAAATTCGGTGCTCATGATCAATACATTAACTTTGTTACAAACGAATTGAGAGGTTTGTTCAGTTATTATTATATATTTTATTACTAGTGATTCTGTCTAAACATTGATATACACTGGTAGGATGTCGTGCAACAAGTGAGGAAAGTCAAGTTATGCTGCGACATTACAGGAAACTCAACAGTCAAACTTTTGAAACTGACACGGAAGAATCTTCCAATTTAATTGCGATGAAACGGCTCTCGTTTCCCAATTATAATCTAGCTCACGACAACAAGCGTACACCTCCCTTCATGGAATCCAAATCCACTATGCACAACCACAATAATTATTCACATTTTGATACTGCTTCAAAGTTTGGTCCTGTGGTTAAAAATTTAAAGAAACCTGGGCATCACATCCCCGGTCCCGCAAGAAATCCACATTGCACTTGTGACCATTGTCGTCAATACTTTAAAACACAAGACGCAAATTCTGTCGAAATTGGAAGGGCTAGGGCATTTTCTCTCGGAAATTCTAATTTTTCACCTGGTTCATCTCACCGGAATTGTTATAGTGGTTCCTCATACGATAGTTTAAACATTATTTAATAAGTCATTAAACTTGTTATATCGCACCACAATAAATATTTCAGAGAATATTTCTGAGCTATGCTTTTGGCTTTGCTTAAATATATGATTTTGTTGAACATTCTATTGACAATTGAACTAACAATAAGTCTAATATTTTTCAGGCCCAAAGCAAATTTCATGAATCCGGACAAAAGATTGATTTATTACGACTCGCCCTTGAGACTAAATTATTAGAAATGCCTGCAGATTCTAGGAAATCTAAAGAGTTGCGACATGAATTAGAGTTGGCCTCATTATCCCCACAAAGTCACAATTCTTCTTTCTCGTTTGAAGCTCTAACCCAACCTTTAAACCGTCTCAGTACCACATCGGTATCGCTAAGCAAATGTGCCGCTGTTACCGGGAAGCTAGAGGTTCGGCTCATGGGATGTCAAGATCTCCTTGAGGTAAGTTGGGGCTTTGACTGTCTTTATGCAACAAACCTTTCCAATGCATGTGAAAGGCTTTCATTAAACTTACTACAATTAAAACTAGGTTTATTTCACACATGCCATGTTTACTAAAATAAGTTAATGCCAGTTTTTTTCTATTAACAACCAGGAAGTTCCAGGACGCGCAAAGAGCAGAGACTCTGGAAGTCCAGCCGATTTAAAATCTTTCATGAAATTTACAGGAAGAAGTTCGTCAAAATCCTATAGTGTCAAAGATGAAACTAGCAGTAAGTTTTTAATTTCTTTGGCCCTACATTTAAAAAAAATACTATACAATATACTGTATACACTTTGCATGGGTTTGGAGTTTCAAAATTGCATGACAAGATAAAGATGGGTTTGTACTTTTATGGTGCTTCATCTACTTTCACTCAACTTGCATTCGTCTGACTTGAATTGCACTTTTAATACTATGAATTTCTATAATTGCTACTACTCGCAGTAAATTCTGCAATCGGAAGTGGATGCTTTGGTGGTACTTCTGATCCTATTGAAGAACGAAGGAGTAAGTAATTTTTGAAGGATGATAGCTTCAAGATAAATGTGGCATCTACACTTTGTTGATTTTTTTGTTTTTCGCTTATTCAATTACTTTATACATCCGTGTTTTATGCTTAATTTGTGAGGGGACAAATCATAGTTGCATAGCTGTAATCCTAGGGGATTACAGATAAAATAAAGCCTGCTATTCTATTTTTTAAATATTATTCTTTGCGAGTACTCGTATTCCTATTATTACCAGCTTATGTGTTGAATTATCGACTCAAATATGCGATGGTTAATAATTATACATATTTTTAAAGACGAAATTATGGCGGTTCTGAAGTTGGACAATCAAACAGTTGCTCAGACACATTGGAAACCGTGTTCACAACAGGTAAGGTTCATATTACAATATTGTCCAACGGATATAGATACTTTCCCTTTGTCACCATATTCAAGCTCTGTCTATTTGTCTACAGGCGTGGGATCAGCGATTCAGTATTGATCTGGACAAGTCTCGGGAATTGGAAATTGACGTTTGCTGGAAGGATTGGAGACAACTTTGTGGTAAAACAAAATAATTTAAAAAAATTAATCATATCATTCCGATTAAAAAATGAAGCTCTCTTTTTGATATCCTCATTCTTCATTGTGTTACATCTATGTTTGTTGTTTTACAGCCCTAAAAATTCTACGCTTGGGTAAGTACATTGAACGGTTCGCCAAAGTAATACAAATTTTACAAAATGATAAGATTCGTATGTACGTCTATTTTCATGACTCAAGTTTACGTAAGATATTTGAATTTCAGAGGAGTTCATTGACGATGTGAGGCATGGAATGGCACTCCAATTAGAACCCCAGGGTCTTCTATTTGCAGAAGTTTGTTTACTATTTTTGAAATTTTACATAATCATTACTATTGACATTGACTAATGTACCCGTTGAATTTCAGATTAAGTTTTTAAACCCCATGGTAAGTGTGCAGGGAATTATCGCGAACACATTTACTGTCATAATATGTTAAATATTTTAAAAAGTTTAATGCAACTGGTTTCTTTAGATCTCAAGAAAACCAAAACTTCAGCGTCAGAGAAAGATATTTAAGCAACAAGGGAAAAATGTTCCGCGACCGACTCAACTAAATATTAACGTTGCTACATGGGGTCGACTTATAAAACGGTCTAATCAAATGCCACCCCCACCGTATACCCCTACGACACCTACGCATAATCCACCAACATCTGGATTCAACGCTTCCTCTGTTAATTCACAGCAGTCTAATATACTCAACAATAATTCTGCTCAATGTGAGTGCATGTTTTTCTTTTCATAAAATCCGTAAACGTCATGATATCCGTAAATGTGCGTTGCTCTTTAAACCAGCAGCACCCCCAAGACCTCCAAAACTGGACTTATCAGCTATACCATCAAGAGCGGATGTAATTTTGGAGTTAAAGAGCAGTGAGCTGAGGACATTTACCACCCCCGATAGGCCAAGTACATCTGTTCCCACAACTCCTTATAATATGCAAATCGTCACAACTCCGTCGGAAGTTTGTGTGAGTAATTTTTTACTATTTCTGAACTTTAATTCAATAATAGTTGGGGATATTTACGTTAGGTTAGGGATCATTTAAACATACAAAAAATATCAAAGCTTTTGCTCTTTTAAGATGTTGTTTGAAAATTTTCTGTGTGTTGCCCATCGAAAATTTAGATGTAATTGTTCGTATATGGGATTATATAGAATGTGTTCCAACAATGGAATTTGCTGCAAAGCAGAGCTGTGGTTTGTGAGATTGTGGATGGAGATGATGACATGGATGGTGGTGGGGATTTTTCAACTTATGGCGAACCCTTTGTCGATGAACCCGATGAGGTCGAGGTACCTAACGTTTATAAAACTACTAAAGGGACTTTCTCTTGGTTTTCTGGTGTTGTTTTTTTTGTTTGTGTGCGCCTGTTGAGAATAATGTCCAGTGAATGATCCGTCATGTATTTCATATAACCACAGCTTGCAAATTTTGTTAGTGTATATTTGCTCCATATTAATTAATGAACCAAGCTTACTGGTTGGAAACTCTGACAAAACGTATTTCAATTTCCAATCTAACCTTATTAATTTGATTGATAATAATTTTTCTTCTCATCTTACTACCTATGTATTGTGATACTGACGGCTTTTTGTGTTCTAACCAAACGTTGAAAAGAGATGTTAGTCTATTAAAAGACGCTTTGTTTGTTATAGACTCCTAAAATGGAGGTGCGACCACCAATACCACCCCCACGAATAATTGATCCGCCTCCTATGTTTGAAACTAAAAGGGTCGTTTCAGCAGCAGGAAGGTACACAGGAATGACTTTTGACAATTTTAGGCTGATTAGTGTCCTTGGGAGAGGACATTTCGGGAAGGTAACAAATTTTAAAGAATCTCAATGTTACTCCAATTATAATTGAAATTGTTTAAATAACTTGTTTAAATTTAGGTAATACTTGGACAGTACAAAAATACCAATGAATATTTTGCTCTGAAAGGTTAGCAAATTATGACTACTATTTTGTTCGATCAGAAATAATTATAATTTAAAAATTGTAGCGCTTAAGAAGGGAGACATCATTAGCAGAGAAGAAGTGGAGTCCCTTTTAGCAGAGAAACGAATTTTTGAAGGTAGTGGGTTTTAAATAATTAATGAATTGTTGATAACAAACTTGTCAATAATTTTTCAAGTTTTTCTATTTCAGCCGCAAATTCTGTGCGCCATCCTTTTTTGGTTAACTTATTTGCTTGTTTTCAAACTGATCAACATGTGATATTTGTGATGGAATATGCTTGCGGTGGTAAGATTTTGATCAAATATAAACGCGTTTAATGTATGAAGTATTAAATTATTTTACAAGTATTTCTCTCTATCAGGTGACCTAATGATGCACATTCATGCTGATGTGTTTACGGAAGAGAGAGGTAACTTATTTTGAGATTGTTCAACCTAATGTGTTTACCCTAATCCAATCCAGCATATTATATAATGATTGTATTTTATTTATTTTAGCGGTATTCTATGCAGCTTGCGTCACTCTTGGAATGCAATTCCTTCATGAAAACAAAATAATTTACAGAGATTTGAAGTTGGATAATTTATTGTTAGACACTGATGGTTATGTTAAAATGGCTGATTTTGGATTATGTAAAGAACAAGGTAAACAGAGTTTGTAATTGTTGTTATTCATATTTATTTTATCTATTTATTAATTTACCTTATTTAATACTTTATCCTATTCTTTAGTTGGGTTTGGAGATAGAACCAATACCTTTTGTGGGACTCCTGGTAAGTCGTACTTACATATCTATGAGCCATTTCTTGTCGTACTAATGCTTGGAATTGTGTTTTTGTTTCAGAATTTCTAGGTAAGATGGGTTCGTTATGCTGATAAAGGTTTGATACAAGAACAAAATGTCTGATATATCTTAAACGGTAGCCATCGGGTTAAAAAATGATAAAACGTTGGTCTTCAACGCCCCATTTTATAAATGTTGTTTCACAGCCCCAGAGGTGCTTACCGAACCTTCTTATACCCGTGCAGTTGATTGGTGGGGTCTTGGAGTTTTGATTTACGAAATGTTAGTTGGAGAATCTCCTTTCCCAGGTAAAAAACCTCACGAGAAGAAAATATGCATACAAAAATATTAACTATACCCACCAAATTCCACTATAATCTTTCTAGGTGATGACGAGGAGGAGGTCTTCGACGCAATAGTATATGAGGAAGTACGTTACCCCCGTTCATTGTCCCTTGAAGCTATTGCTATAATGCGAAGGTAAGTTGTTCAACATATTGATCTACATATTTGACTAAGGGTAACTGTGTTTACTTTTTTTTTAGACTATTACGAAAAAACCCAGAACGAAGATTGGGGTCGTCCGAAAGAGATGCAGAGGATGTTAAGAAACAAGCATTTTTCCGTAATATTCAATGGGAAGAATTATTGGCCAGAAAAGTAAAGTAAGTCACTAGTAGTGTTTTCTCTTTTTTGATGACTCGGTTGGTTTTGGTCATAATTTATTGGGTGGTAGTTTTTTTAAAGGACAGGTTTTGAATATGTAGTTGACAGCAGTTAATTATGAATAATAATATAATTAAACAAAGTTGTGTTAATTGGCGGTGAATAACAATTCTTACCGTTCAAATCTAATTCAGTTTATTTTCTTCTAGACCTCCCTTTATTCCAACTGTGAAAAACATGGAGGATGTTTCTAATTTCGATGAAGAGTTCACTTCTGAGAAGGCCGTTTTAACACCACCAAAGGTATGGATTAACGTACAACCAATGCTGCATGTGAAATAAAATCTAATTTATATTTGTATTTATTGAAGGAGCCATATCCACTCACAGAAAGTCACCAATTCCTGTTTAAAGAATTTGATTACATGGCGGACTGGTGCTGACTAGTTTAAATCTGATGATAAGGATGTACTACAATAAATGATAGTCGCCGCAGCTACGCCAGCCAGCACCACACAAATAGTATTGTTTAGAAGAAAGCTTTACTAACAATCCTGTGCAACTGCTGCTGTTAACATATCACCAGATCACGTGTATTGTATAATTGAGCGTAGTCTTGCAGATTGTGAGGTCAAAGTGGGATACAATATTTTTTGAAAATTAATGCATACACAATCAATTAAAATAATTATAGTATTTACCTGTATTCTGGTGATGAAAGGCAATTTTCCATTTGTGCATATTATATATGACAACGCCAGTGAGTATGATTCGCATTTGTTGACTTATGTATGTATATGAAGTGTGTATTTGTTTAATTTAATAGTAGCATACTTGTTTGTGTCATGTATATCGATGTAGTATCCTCTTTCAGGACTACTGAAAATTATAAACGTCGTACTCTTACTGTTTATTGCACTTTAATCTGTATTTGATTAATTAAAGAAGTGGCTGTAAAGTTTACCAGAACTCAAATTACTAAACAAAAATTCAGAGACGCAAATAAATGAGCAACCGCAATGCCATATTGTTGTTGTGCTTTTATTTAAAAGAAATGAAGTTGAACAAAAATGCAAAATAGTTTTGGACATATACTTTTAATGAACGAGTTAGCGTTTATTTATAAATTTGGACAGGCTATGAAGCAGCATCATGATAAAAACATTCATATCGACTTTCAAATAATTTCATTACAACAATTCTTATAGAACAGAACAAGGGAAATTATATCTTTTCAACTTTTATCTTATTCAAGTGATGATGGTCTAATAGCACTGAAAAATTAACTTAAACAACAGAAACAAGTGGTTTACATACCCCTCTATGAAAAAATGAAACAATGATTATCAACATTTTCTATCAGATTGTCAGAATGGAATGTCATCTAGTCTATTCATGCACCCTCCGGTACTCGTCAGCATCATCATTTACACTATACTCATCTAATTTTACAGATCATTGTAACAATATAAATAAGATTTTTGATACACTCTCATGGAAGTGCAACAATACTCGGCTGGTTAGAAGTCACTCGCCTCGTCACCAACATTCATAACACAAACAATCTGTTGTTGTAGGTAGCATTCTACTAATAAATCAAACGAAGAGGGTATGATGGATCATCAACTGTTTACAAAAAACATATAACGCTACAGCTACCGTTAATTTGTACGTCCTATGCAACGTAAAAAGTACATACATACAACGAGCACTGTATGTTGTGTGCAGTTACATAATGCTCTAAACAAATGATTTATCTATGCGAAATGTGAAAACAAAATGGACTATATATGGTTACATTTAAATTAATGTCTGCTATACTAAAACCCATTTTTAAATTACCCATGACCAACCCCAATAGAAAGAACACCATAATAGGCCCAACGAAAATTGTATGTACACACAGCTTTGGCTACCTCCCACCAATAACTACATAGAAAAATAGATTGTACGGCTTCAACAAATGAATTGTCAGTTCCAAATAACCTCAATATATACCCCTCGGTTACCCCCCTGCACAGGGAACATTTTCCTGTTTTAACATCAATATATAATTTAGCTAAGATTATTAGGTACCAGAGTTTACAATGAAAGTTTAAAATTAAACCTACAACGTATCATCATCATCCTTTCTCAATCCCAACCAGAATAAAGAAAAAAAGGAAATTAAGAAACTATCTTTTAAAAAAAATCAAACACCACCACCATCGATCACAGATTTGCCTTCCTCGATCTCCAACAACTGAAGATTTTCTTTCACAACAAGAATGTCTCCAAAAATATAATATATTTCGCTATCAAAATCTAGTCTCAGCCATTTGTTTCTTCATTCTCATAGATATCCTTACTTTACATTATGACAAATATACTTTCTTGTTCTTTCATTACCATATTTATACACAGCTCCATTATCAATTTACAGGTCATCAAAAATTATATAGTGAGTATCTCTAGAGCTTCTTCATATCCAATACAAACTAAGTCAGCAAATAAAAGTAGCTTTCTTTTTGGAGGAGACTAAACAACGAACAACTCCTAATCAATAATATAAGATGTTGTTTTACACTTATTCTTGTAAGTTAAGGAGAAACGCGACGTGTGGAATGGAGCATCTCCATTAAAAGTGTTTGAGTTGGAGCACCTCCATTAACGTGCTTAAAGTACAGGTAATCTTCACCCCTGGAGGCTACTTGCCGTATATCTGTAATAGAAAATGAGCAGTTAATTATATGTCAAATGAAGTTAGCACCTATAACTGAAAGGAATTTTTAGTCACCTGGCAGTAGTGTAAGAAGCTTCGTGAACTTTTCCTGAACACAAAACATAGAAATTAATTAATTGGAAATTGTCAATGAATACGAGTATTAAGACCAGCATTCTAAACTGCTTACTTGAACTTGGGGATAACAGTTTATACAATACGTGAGAAGTGACTGCTGAACATGATCACTGTAATAAAAATGAGAAATGTTGTTTTTTTTCAAACTATATCCATATTTATACGACATTTTCATCTTTAGTAAAATTTGACTTACTGAGTTTCCTGTACATGTTTTCTACTCATTAATCCCTTCACGTCTGAGAAGAAAGAAATACATTCCATTAATTTTATTGCAGATTTAATAATATTATTGCTTATCAGATAGATTAAGTTTATAACCAAACCTGGATTTAGGAGAAGGAGGAACTTTAAGCAAATGTAATCCGCTCGATCAAATTTAATTTCCTGCAGTTTCAAGGTGACATCATTGAAACGCTGCAATGCAAAAAAAATCATGTTAGGTCGTAAATCCACCGTTCGCATTTTTTACAGCACGCAAAATTCAAAGAACAATGTTCGCAATTCAAAAAAATAAGAGCATTTACTAATTAACTATTTATAATTTCGAATGTATGTTGGTTTGACTGTATCACCAAATAAAAATCTCTGAATTCTCACTGCAAGTTCTGAGTAAATAGTTTTGCCTTGAATAGGCTAAAATTTTGTTATTTTCATACATTGATACGAGGTTAGCCAAATTTGCTTATTATACTTAAACTAAACAAACTTGAACAATTTCATTTAACATATAAAAATAAACATTAATCCGCTAATAAATAGTGAACACCTACCTCCACAGACGCTGGAACACCCAACAGAGCGAGTGAAAGCAAATCAAACTTTTGTCCATTGGGGAGAGGTGCATCGTCTAAAAAAGAATACATTCAATTAATTTTGTTGTAGATTCAATTATGTTATTGCTAATAATCAAATTGATTTAGTTTATAAACAAACCTGGTAATCTATTGTGCACACGGTGGTGAATGTGGTCAAGAACGAGCATATCCGACCACGAATATTGAAGTACTGGAAATATTGACAAGAATAAATGTTGAACATGGAACATGAATCGATCATTTTGCATATAAATATAAATATTACATTAAATTAATTTTTACTTACGTTTCATTTGATCGTCCACCTATTTTTCATAAACAAACAAAAATTGAATATACATATATATTATAACGACATATCATATTATGAATCATAAAATTAGGTTATATGGCTTTTAAATCAACTGTAGTATTTTGACCGGTATTCGTATATTCATTAAAAACGTAAATTGAGCATGAATTGCATAATTACTGTGTGAATATAAATTTTGCTCTAAATGAAACAATGGTAGTTGTTAGATAGATGTGCCTGTGCTGTGATCTAATACAAATTGCATTCAAATATTCTTCTTCAACCATGTCCCAAATCACATCCTTCCTTCCACAAAAACAAGAAGCTGTTTATTATTACTACATTCACATGAAAATAAGTAATCTCGAGAATGTACACAAAGCATTTACATGACAAACAAGAACCACAGCAAATAATAATATGTGGTGGACGTAAAGCCTTCTATGCCACATTGCCTTGACACATTTTCCTTAATTGGGTCAATGACAACATCGCCAGCATGTTATTTTTACAATCTATATTATTCTAGGCCCGTTCTCAATACAATGAATTCTTCCCATTCACTTACTTTTACTTTCTACCACACACCAAACTTAATAAGCAGCCACCACCAACTAAGAATATACTAATAGCCATATTCAAACCCTTCACTAAAATGACCATTATGTAGCATTATTACTTGCTTCAAACGTGCTCTACACTATCGTGTGCATGACTAGCTCGAATAAAACGAAGGATTCATTTCTTTCCCACAAGAAAATAACGTAGACAAATTTTGGTGTTTCGGGCTAATTCTTACAATTATTACAGTATGCTCAATTTTGTATTGATTGACAGAATTGGAGTTAGAAAGACTGGGATATATTAGGAAAGGATGTTTTCCCATGCCCCTTTTTCCCATTTCGGCTGGCTATGTATATGAACCTCTACCTCAGATTGAAAGTTTTAAAAATAAATTACCTTGAGGTCCTTGAAGAAAATGGAGTTTCTTGCCCAATCAACTTGGGCGAAAAGGTTTTGATCTAGAACTTTACAAAGCAACTCAAACAAATCAACTTCGCATTGATTATAAGTTTGATTCTGCAACAGATTGAACAAGGAATGCTGCCACTCTTTGTCATCCAACGATGTCAAAAGGTCTCTAATTAAGGGTGGCATTTTGTTACCAACACCAGAACTGCTTGTTGAATTTTGCCCCGAGGAATTGTGGTCGACAACACTGACCATGTGACCCTGGAAAATATGACATGATTAGCGTTGCCCCAACTTCCGACCGTTTTGTTAAATGTAGAGTATGTAGTACTCTACGTGTACGTACTTGGGATTGGTCGTTTCCGGTGTGTTGATTTCCAATTGATGAGTTATTGGCAGATACGTTGTTGGAGTCATACCCGAAATGCTTCGCAGATGACGAGTTTGGAGATGTGGAGGACGTGGCCCAAAGTTTGGGATCTGCCAGGTTTATACTTGACTGCCCGGAACCATTGACCATGCCCAATGTAGCCAAAGGAGATGGGGAAGAGTCAGGAGATGAGGTCAATGAAGACACCTGGGTACAAAAAAGAGTGACCCATATTCATAGGATTGGTTTCTGAGCAATATTTAGCGGTAATCACTACCTGAGGTATTTGAATTTCTTGTTTAATCGTTACTCCTTGACCGTATGGAGATCCATTGCTGTAGGACAACGGAAGAGTGTCAGAAACAATGGCCAAGCCTTGCTGGCGAGCTTGTTGAATTGCTAATTGACGTTGTCTCATCATTTGTAATTTTCTGGCTCTGTCCCTTTTATACCTATCAATTATTCGGGTTGTTATTATTAAAAATTATTATTATTTAGTATATACATCTGTAGAAGTTACGAATGCTTACATCGGTCCGAATTTGTTTCGTCCACCCCGCATTCGGTCCGCTCGAACGGCTATGTCAAAACAATACATCGTTAATTTCATCAGAGTCATGATGCTTTTTTGAAAGCGGTATTCAGCAAAAAAAAGAAGCTCGCTAATAGGATTTATTTCTACAGTACGTACACCATATGCTTAAACCAGGGTTTGAAATTACGCAATTTAAAAAAATTATTTCAATTGTGGTAAGTGTATAAAGCATATTGCTCTTCATTATGTTTTCAATTTCAATTATATAATAAACGAAACAATGGATACATCATATGAATAATAATGATGCGTTGCAATGCAATGTACTATATAATTCTGCATTATAACGCATAAGAAAGAAAGGGAAACTTAACACAGCAATGTTATATTACCGCATTATCACACTACTTCATACAGCAGTGGAGATATAGCAAAATTGGTGTGTTGGGTGGTTGCAATGCAAGTAATACAGTTGTTGGAGGTGGGCTTGGTTTGTGCATGCCAAATAAGTACGCAAGTATCGCCTGAATACAATCGACCATGACACAAATCTGTGAGATTCCTCCAAATCACCAAAACGAATGTTTTATTTTTTTGTTCTGATGCCTGAGCCGAGTAATCTCTTGTTGAATCGATAGAATTGAATACTTGTTTTTCTGATGCATAATGCAAAAGACAAAATCCTTTATGAACTAAAATGATTTGAAACCTGCATCGACATTGGATTTTGTATTCCAATTTAAAGCAAAAAACATTTCTAAAAATTGACTATCGAATACTTTGATAAAAAATGTTTAGTTTATAGCTAAGCATTAATTAAATCATCCATAAAAGAACATAATTCAACCAAATGACGCATTTCGCATTACACATGTCATTAGTCGTCGTATTATGTGTGTAATGCTGAAACAATAAGAAAATCATTCCAAGCCAATTAGTCTTTCGTTGAACATAAAATCCATTGTAAAATAACAATTGATTGATATAGGATAGCCCCATTAATTCAATCAATGGACCACAAATTACCAAAGATTGGCCCATGATAAAGCAGTTGACTTAAAACAGTTTGGATTCACCCACCAACCATGAAATAACAAAGACAACAAAATGCTATATATATTATGTACCATTTGTGTGTGGTTTGGTGTAGGACTCAAGTGTAGCCGTGTAGCCCACATATTTTAACCAGAATAAGGTTAAAATTCAGAGACATTTAAATGATAAAAGGATCGTGTTTATAGGTCGGTGCCAAATTCGCGCAACGTGTTCGCTCAACATTGCAATAATAAATCTGCAATGATTTACTCGGCTATGAGAATGAGACCCATTCAATGTTGTGTAGTGCTCCGTGCTATGTTATAACACATCTCATCCCGTAATTGTTGTTACGTATTTAGGTATTGCTTGCTGGTAATGCTGCTGTGTTCTAATGTAATAAATAATTCGCATGGCAAACATTATGGTCTAGAATTGAGAGACCATGAGCTCATTTTTGTGAGTGTTGTACCTGCACTGGGGGTACACAACCCCCAACTTCCTCCCATCAACTTCATCATCATCCCCCGTCGACAAATAATGAAATAAATGAGTGTGCGTTGTGTTGTGTAGTCTCCTCACCCCCTATTGCATTATCCGCTCTTATGCAACAAATCTTCAAAGCCATGACTAACTTTCATTTTCAAAATCAAATATCATCTCCTGTAATAATGCAGTCGCTATCGCTATTGCCGTTTGCTTTGCATCTCTTCCTTTCAAATTACTTGGCATAACCATAACCCTTGTTCCACATTCGCAGACTCATCCCTGGCGATACCTGCATTACTTTACCTTCAAAGGGACTTACGCAATTATGCAAACTTTGAGGGACTGTGCGAGCGAGTGTAAATCTACAGCACTTGTTTATTTTAAACCAGGCCGTAGAATTTTATTCCATGTTTAACTTCTACTTAGCATATACTTATTGCTAGTTGATTATAAGCAATTATCTGTATTTAGGGCTATAACGCTGATGACTGACTATAAGGATCAATATGACATAAATAAATATGTGCAAACAAACGCCTAATTATTACAACGCTTAACATTTATGAATTTTCGTAATAGTGACATTATTATGGACTTTCAAATTCGTGTAATTGCCGGTTACGACAAATGAATGTAAAATTGAAATTTACTTTAACTGGTTAACTTTAGAATTCTTGAATCAAACAAACCTACGAATATTCGCAAACTGAATAATAATAGAAATGCTTAGAATTCTTGATGCGAGTCAAGTCTAATTTGAGCCTTAATTTATGACTTTTTCACAATCAAACAGTGCACATGCAGTGAACGTATCACAATATTAAACTATTTAGACTATATGCGTTTTCATAAAGTGAAAAGACAACCAATCTATATTAATTTTATAACAATGTAAAGCAAAAGCAAAATTTAATTTACGCTGCATTTCAGACGAATCTACTTTACATAGGAATTACTTGGTTGAAGAAGGGCTAAAACTGAACTCACCTTCCAATTTCATCCCGACGTCCATGCATTTGGCGAACCGACAAAATGGACATCTTTTTCGTTGCGTTTTATCAATATGACAATTTCTGTCCGCCACACAGGTGTAAACTTTTTTGTTTTGGACGGTCCGCTTGAAAAAACCTTTACACGACTCGCAAGTTAGTAAGCCGTAATGGTAGCCGGACACCTTGTCGCCACACACAGGACACAACTCCTCAATCCCCTCCTTTGTATCGGGCTGGTCTTGGCAAATGGTGGTAGTGTATTCTAGACCACTGGGTGTGGCACCGGATGACTGGTTACCTCCTGAAATCATACAAATTTGTCAGTATGACAATATTGACAATCGAACAATCCTGTGCAATTTTGGAATGATCTCTGATGAATAACTCCAAAATCTTATTTTCCCCAATACCATACTTTGCAAAATAGGCTTGTACTTATTATAATTTAGCTCATTTAATAAATTTAATAATGCGAAATAACAGTTCGCACATTAGAAATTTTTGAATAATAATAAACTACATTTCAGCAATAATACTGGTAAATTGGACCATCGAGCTCAGCTTATTCATTCATACAATTAGAAATAGAATCCTTAGTGCATATTATTTAACTTGAAACAAAATAACTCCTACTTATAAATATATTTCACTCAGTGAGTCAGTATGCCAACTGCAGTGACATTAGATAACACTTTTATGCATGTCGCATGTGTGTAAGTAGAGGCCGAGTAAAAAGTAAGAGTGTTTGCGTATCTGTATCATTCTGTACTTCAAGTAATAAAGCAACGTCGTCCTCAATGGGAACTGAAACTGGGTTACTTGCCTAAAATTACCATACAACGAACTAACTACACATAATAATAAATCCTCCATACATGGCACTCTACTATATACTCACTGACTTATTGCTGGCTGTTGGTGGTGGTATCACGTTACAATATAACCACAGGCAATAATGGCTAGGATGCAAACAAATGAGTGTGGATAATCCGATGTTCTGTATGTATATCATATCCATCCATCCATCCTCGCCGAATGAATTTCGATGCCCGTAACTCATATATCCACACAACAAAACATTAGGCATACATACAATGACAAATTGGAATATTGTGAAATCAAAAAATTTTTAAATCCGCAGGATAAATTTGATGCATGAATTCATATTCTGTTGTTCAATCTTTCACTGACTTTTGTATTCTCGTTGGTTGAGTAAATAAATAAATCATCCGTCCATGTGCTTTTCAATCCACATGGGTGTAGTGAGAAAATGCATGCAGAAGGCAGTATGAGAATAAGATTGTCAACGGATGACACAAGATGAGCTACATGGATTTATCACCTACTGATCTTCTACCAATAATCCATGAATAAATGGATGACAAATAAAATAAAACAGAAATAGGTTCCGCTGGACTAATTTAAAATTGTAATGTACCACTTGAGTTGTCATTCGATGAGTCTACACACAAATACAAATAGTTGCTACTTGAGAAACAAAGGCCACAACGGATCAACTGAATTGAATACGATATCAAAACTCGGTTAAACGAAACAGTACCACCACCATCATACATACAAGTGAGTGAGGACAATCGATCAAAATTGAAGTGAGACAAATCGTCTCGTTTTTCCCGTTCCGGTTCCTCTTCTACCCAAATAGAATAAGAATGCATGCGGAACTAATAGAACGTATTACATATACAGATAGTGAGTGACCCAGTGAGTGGACAATGCAAATGGATAGAATGTGTTGCAATTGTGGATGAAGGTGGAGAAAAGAAAGTTGAGACATTTGGTTGATGATATTGAGGATTATTATCTACCTGAATTGTAAATATTGTATCCATGATCCATGGAGTGAATTCCAGAATGTGAGGCAGTGGTAAGTAATCCATGATGGTGATTGATACTCGTATTATGCAACGAGTGATCTGACCACATGCTCGAAGATGAGTGCGAGTGATGAACTAAATTGGGGGGTGTTGGTGAGTGTCCGCTGAGAGTTGGACTCAAATTAAAAGGACTCATTGGCAAGTCCATTTTGGTTCGTCTGCTGGGGTAAATTTATTTTGGTTGGTTGGACAAAAACACAACAGAAGAGCCGCAGATGAGATTTCCTAACAGTCTCTCAATTGTCAATTGGTCCAGTTACTTTCAATTCGCAGATATTTTGTTACACTCCTCGATCTCACACTCAGACAAAAAAAACTCACTCCCACTGGCCCGGAGTGAATTAAGGATTCACAAATATGTGCAGCAAGAGTAAAATACAATGACTATAAATATTCTCTTGTAAATAAATATATGTTTCTTCTTGTACAAATTTATCGCCACACAGTCAACAACAATAAGTAAGATGTGTTGAGCGATGTGAGTAAAAACTCTTCACGAAAACATCAATCAGGTAATTTTAACGCACACGTTGCAAGAGCAGGTACCATATATAGTTAAATCTCTGTAGTTAGTAGCACATTCAGGTATACAGAGAGTGAGAGGGTCTTAAGAGATGAGATGAAGTTAAAATTTGCAAGAATTCACTCCGGCGAAAAGTGGCACAGACAGACAGTGAATTTGCAATGTTACGTCACACAATACTTCGCAATAAGCCTTCCTCTACAAAAACTATACACAATGCTGGTGCATCAGAATAAGTGAGTGAGTGAATGAATCAAATAGATTCAAGGCACACAATCTTCAGCTCCTTTTTCGCTTATTATTATTTACTCTTCGTCACTTCTTAAACGCAATTAAACAAATTCTATTCAGTTTTTTCCAACACTAATGCTTCTTTGTCCAGCATGCAACTTATCACGAATATAATTTTTCCATTCTTGAACCATTAATAACGTTCCCATTCTAAAATGTCCACAGATAATATAATCACTGATAATCCAAGCTCTCAGGTAAGTATTAAAGTAGGAAATTGGGAAAGCCCTTCCGTTATGCAATCACCGGCAACGTTAAGGAAACTGAAAGTGTTTTGTTGAATCCATGCACTTGCACCACCACGGATAGACAACAACTAACTGTGCAGAGTACACAAAGGGACGCGAGTAGTAGACTTGGTCTGTGGACCACTATCACTGCTGTCCCCAAGAACAAACAATCCTGCTACAACAACCACTTTAACCAGTGTCGTCCGACCGTCGTGTCGCTGTTCTTACAGTGGCAACCTACTACTGCTCCATTGAGTTTGAAACACGTCGAGTCGCCTCCTTCGTCAAGTTGCAAATGCAGTGCAGGGAATTGATGCGAGTGAAAGTGTTCTGTTTTTGTGGATCGGCCTACTTCGCGAATCTATGTCTATGTTAGCTAACACCCCACCAACTCACTCCACACACATAACCAAGTAACCACGCTCAGGCCAGCCTGAATAGCATTGAATTGAGCCACCACTCACCACACTCGCTCAACGATTATTATGGTAACTATTATGCACTCGTTTACTATGCTGTAACTTCACCACCACGCTACATACTTCTACTACTACCCCCAATTCCAACTGCATAACATTGTTGTATAATAATAATAATAATAATACTCTGTCCTCTCTCCTTATGGAATTGGCGTTCAAAGAGATTAGTCTTACATCAACATTAAGATCCCTTACATTCGCACTCACAGATATAGTCACAGCCAAGTCAGTCCCACTCCCTTAAGGAGAACAGAACCTTCACATTCGTTTCGAGATGAGGTCTGATTAAGGAGCGAGTGCAGTAGTGGTGGTGTTTGTTGGCATTCATTTCATGCTTGCTATAGGGTTCAATATCGCATAATGATGAATAATAGGCAGGCACAAACAAATATATCTGTACGCATAAAGTATGTATAAAACAAATGAGTCGAGTTATCCAATAGCAATATTGAATAACTGCACTGTACTGGCAATGTGTAGTCCATCCATTCCACATTCGTCATAAGTGCTACAAAATGCAAAGTTGTAACTAATAACTTCTGCTGGTCCCCTTATTATTATTACTCATTCTTCAAATAAGCATAAGACGTTAGCATATTCATCCTAAAGAGTTTCATTTTGTACGTAGTTGGGTTTTGGATGGAGTTGACATGGATAGATGAGATCGAAAGTGGTTCCCATATATATATATCTGTATTATTATACTATGTACGCCTGTTGCGATGCTCCGACGATGATGATGTTATAATACATCGTGTAGTTCGAAAGCAAAGCAAAGCCAATCCTGGATCATGCACCCACTCACTCACTTCTCGTTCCCTCAACGAAGCGAAGTGGCCTACTGACCTACTTTTGGCAAAAACTCAACACTCGACTCCTTTTATATTCTGAGTTCCATTCCACCACTACCACCAACAAATCCTAATAGCTCCAAATCTACCACCAAACTCAACCTTTATGGCATGTAATACAGTGTCGCGTATCAGAACGACGACTTCGCTTTCATGTGATATTTAATATGGAACTTTTGTTACTTCTAGCTGCTGTACTAGTATATCCCATCCATTGAAAAAACAAATCTAAAATGCAAAAGTGAACTAACACATTTTCCCTTAATAATTTTCACTGGATAGGAAACATCCGGTATTGTTTCTATTTCGGAATTGTATCAAATTTGTATATCCAGTCAAGCAGACAATTTGACTATGCATTTCGTTTATATAACAGATTACACAATACTTATTGCGTAAACAAACGAGTTACTTTTGATATCAAATCAAAAATATAGAGAGAAATAAAATGAAAACGATAAAATGAAAACGAAAAAGTTTTCTACTATCAAACTGACCCGTGCTATTTCATTAAATCAATTTTCCAGTTGTTTAGATATGCATACCATACCTTTTATCATACATTTGTATTACCAACCTATTACTCTACATACAACACACCACCCTCATTCGTTTAGCTACTATATCTTTAAACACAATCCAGTCCCATTTCTAATCGTTGCTCCATTTATTTCCTAACAGCCCTACTTTCCATTTCCAAATTCCATCCGTTTTACTTAGCACACTATGACTTCTGGGTGGACACTCCATGTCTAATGTCTAGATATCCCTTAGGTTGTCATTATCTTTCTCGTAATAAAATTAACAATCCCTGCTCTATCTAAAGATGACTTATTTCTGGCTCTGATTTCTCTTCGCCTATTTATAAGAGGGTTCAATACCAGTAGAATATTTCTTGATGATACCTGATCATAATGTTCTCTACAATTCTCGCTTCCATTTTTATCTCATAAATAAATAAATGAATGAATGGAGTGTCATGTCATAGGACAAAACTAGTCAACCAAAATAAATCAGTTCATCAAAGGTCTTCTTTTTCTTGTTGGCTGTGTTGTATTAAATTTATCGCAAAGTTCCTTTCCTTTCTGTTATACACTGGAAACAGTGTCAAGATTAACCATTTTAATTCCCATTCGCACAATCCACTCACTTCCCTACATAGAACGACTGCCACTTGACTTAATTGAAAACAACGAATGAAACAAATTATCATGCAAATCATGTTTAATCTTTTATTCCACTTCACACACAACAATACACACAAGTGCATGATCATTAAACATTATCTAACTGTGCCACCATCAACACTCTCGCTCTCATCATCAACTCATCAAAATCGGAACTGATATCCTGTACATTATTATCTAATTGTCAACTTGGAGCATTGAGAATTTTCTACACAATTCACATTTTTCAATTTGAATGGACAATATAAAAATGAGAGTAATACAATATCATCAGACAGACTCGATTTTTAGGCCTTTTATTTTGCCCCGCATTTTTATGACTTCACCTGAACATAAATTTGATTCTTCCGAATGTATGAAATGGTTCGTGATGCTTCGAGAAATTTTAGGGCAAACGAATGTCATAAAAACTGGAAATTATGGGTTAACTAATTCCGAGTTATTAAAGAAATACACAAGGGCTTGAGTTAACCCAGGAAGGAGGCATATTATATAAACAGATAGATAATCAACAACATTTGAGATTCGTGAGAGAAATCTTTTGTACATGCTTCACTCCAAAGTCAGAGGCCAACCTTCATTGCCTCGTGGACAAACATACTTGAATGTCTGTGTAGGTCATTCAGGTAGGTACGGGAAACTCGGGCCGGGTGAAAATGGGGCACAAGGCAGACCCGGTTTTCAAATGCTTTTAGGGCATTGCCAAAGAAATGAAAGCAAAAGAAAACCAGCTCAACCCGGCATGGAATTAGCACGAGAGCGGGGAGTATGTGTAGTGAAAAGAAGGAGAACGCAATCTCACAGTATTGAAACTTGCCCAACCCAAAACTATTGACAAAAACCGGTGGGAGAGAGAGATGCTGGCTGGTGCAGGCAGGACTAAACCCTCCAACCTAGTGACCTAAAAAACGTGAACTAGACATACTTTCCCTTTCAACTGCGCTATGTAATGCCAAACAGCTAAAGGATATGATATCATCTCATTTTTCTGTATCAAGGGGAAGTGCTATTGCGCAATAAGTATTGATGCGCTTTGATATTACATACTTAGTTATGTTTGTAGTATGAGTAGTAGTAGCATATAGCATTTTCTTGTCAAATTATGTAGCATAACATGCAATAATTCCTCGCAATTATTTACTAATTCCTTAATTGTATTGATACCTGCTATATTCTTGTTTCCGTTCGAATGAACTTGAAACTTAAACCAGTCAATAATAATTAAGTGCTTGTATTCTTGAATTGTGTTCTTGAATTTCCTGACACAAATAAATATATTGATTTCATATGTCTGCAATTCTAATTGTCCAGGACTTTACTAATGTTAACATGATAATAACAAGATCAATATGCATTATGCAATCATTGTGTAATTGTTAGAATCCAAGCTTCCTTCTTCAAATTGTTACAATAAAACAATGTTGGTATTCCAACTGCATTTTAGTCATAAAATGCAATAATGTTAGGAAATTGTCAAGAAATTTTGTAGTTAATTATTTGCGTCATGAGTTATTGATCCCAACAATATAATTCAAGGTTAATTACATTATTCGATATTATGTAAATATCGATTCTGGTCAAGTTAAACAATATCATAGTCAATTATTGTTATGAACATTGTTTTGAAAATTTCATTTGATGCATCAAATATTATATATTGTGAGTATAACTTTTGATTTCGTTCAATTTCTGTCGCAAAACAACTTTCACTTTTCATCAAATTGTTTCAAACACAATCGAGAATTAATGGTTCACTTGCCAATCGCTGGAAGGGGTGGATGGTGTCGGTGCCCCATTAAACATGACTTATATGAGATAATTAATAATTGTATTGTCCCAACCTCTCAATTGAATTCAATTTGTATTACACATGTTAATATGTGACATGTGTATCCATTTTCCATATTGTTGTGTATAGGTTTCCTCTCCGCTTTAAAAAAAATGCTATAAGAAATTACAATTATGCAAACGTGGAGAATAGAACATTTAACAATAAACTACGCAGAAATAACGATTGTAGACAAAACATTTAAAGAACAAGGTTTGGTGGAATGTGCAAACAAATTCTCAGATAATTATGATATGATAATGAATATACATAAATTAAAACCGCAGAATAGAATAAGCCAGGTATCAATCAACAAGAGCTTATCGACGAAGGATGTACACATGTCGCCAATTTGGAATGAGTATATCGTTTCGTATCATGTTCCATGAATGGCGACCTACTACCCCATTAAACTAGACCCCTTTTGGTTTAGCGAGGTCTCTGCATAATTTTGATATATATATTTATTTTATGGCTGAATTTGTTAAGTACGTTAAGTTATTATCAATACCGCAATGTGGAAGTGTTGGCGTAATATGTGAAACGAAAGTAAAGTGCAAAGATGAGGTTTGGATTGAGAACACTAGTTGCTCTCAGCTTCTCGTGATGGATTGTATAAATTCATGCCCTGAAAGAGGTTTTCGGGTCGAGGTCTTTTCTTCAACCAAGCAACCAAATAAATCCACACACATACAAAATCACATAGGTACTGCATTCATTTGCCTCTTTTTAGCACCACACACACACCAACCATGTCAGAGCCAACCTCTATCAACCACACATTACTAAAAAAAAACTACTTCACTGTCGCAGCGGTAGACGCACACTTGACATCAGAGCGTATGCCATAACATATATTACATCCAATATTTATTAAATAACTGTCAGATTTATTCCATATGATATATATTATACACATGAACGTATGATTAGTAAACCAATAATCTTGCTATTTCTTGCTATCATTGTTGTATTTTTTAAATCCTCAAAAAAACGTTGATGATTTTCTTTGACGATTGATTTTATTAATTCGTGACCACAGTTAAAAGTTGTAGACCACTAATATTTGTAGCAACTCTGTATATTTTATGATTGTTGTATTTATAGCTCTTATAAAAAATTGATACAATAGTGGCTAAACTATGTACTTGTTATGATCATTTCATCATGTCATTAAATTCTTCATTCACACAAATAAACATCACACAGCACACAGTCAACATTGACACCAATTTCAATCGCAAATACATAATAATGAAAAATACAGGTAAACACGAATGAATAAATGAATGGTGTTTCCGACCAGTAAGTAACAAACAGTATCAATTTAAATTTTAGTTATAATACGGATAAACTGCTCATAAGATATACGCAATAATAGCAAAAGTAGTTAGTAAGCGGTCTTGACACATGAATTGAATTAGGTTTAACGTTGGGATAATCACAAAAAATAATAATCACAAACTGTGTTCTGACATGCGAGGAATTGGTTGGAAATAGGATTTATGAACTAAAACACGATACGACAGTGCGGAACCAGGTTAAGAACATTTCATTGTTGTCAATTTTCGCACTATTGAATAAATCTCTTCTCACATATTTTAACACATTTTACTCATTTGATGTATTTCGCATTAAATTATATATTTCATAAATGTATGCCATTTTTTGAATTCACGCAACGCTGGGCATCGAGTTGAATGCAAAAATTATGTAAAAGAAGCACAATGATAAATTCAAAATATGCTGAGAACCAAATTATGAGGCTCAAGGTCGCAGTCAGTCAAGTAACAGGCTTAAAACCAGAAAACAATGGTTAAACAGTTAATTGTTGGTGAGTTGTCGCTGTATAAAGCAATATGCAAGTTGCTTGGTCTAGTTTCTTGGGTGAGATAATAAAGATGCAATGCGAAATGCAGAAAACCTTCAGACGTGAGGACTTTCACTTTTGCGAAGGCAATCAATTCCATCCTGTCGTGCTTTGTTACTTACGTACTTTGTGTGAATGCGGCACATTATTATTGTTGTATGTAATGCAACAAAACGCCATTAAATTAAGGAATATCAACGTAGTAAGGAGTAACGTGCAAGTTGTACATATACATAGATGATGTAAGTGTTCACTTGTTGTATCAGCGACATATATATTCACAGGAAGTTATAAAAATACGAGTATTTAGCGGATTTTGATGCTATAGAATGGATGGAATTAGAAGAGTCAGACTTTAATTATTTTTTTATCACTAGTTGCGGAAAGTAAAATGAACTTCAATAATAAAAAATGTTCGTTCTATTAAGTTCAAAGGTACAGAGATACATACAGTTAAATTAATTAGACTGGCTATGCCCATGCCAATAAATAAGCACAGATTAGCTGAATCACCGTCTGTATGTGATTATACACCGAAATATTTATTACGCCACGCGATAGGATGAAGGGGGCAGGCCAGCCACATATGGGATGCAAGTAACGCCAAGTGATTGAATGATGATGTTAAATAGGTGTTGTAAATACCGTAGTTTCACTCACTGGTTAAATATTACTAGTCCCTTATTTATTTTACTTGGTTTCGTCAGATATCAGATTATACACGGATTGCACAAATTATAATTCTTTAAATTAGGAAGAATGACTTGAATTTAGAATGACGACGGG
This sequence comes from Folsomia fimetaria, assembly GCA_034695645.1. Taxonomy (NCBI): domain Eukaryota; kingdom Metazoa; phylum Arthropoda; class Collembola; order Entomobryomorpha; family Isotomidae; genus Folsomia; species Folsomia fimetaria. The sequence goes on along the minus strand of JAQFZJ010000288.1, from coordinate 2,329 downwards.
ACAGGTCAAAAGTGGACAATGTTGCTTCCACGGAGCACAAAATCGATCTTAATTCATTTTTCACAAGTACAACATATAAAAGGCCAAAGCTGGCTGAGTTCACAAAGTCAAAGTCAATGTCAAATATAATTCAAGCCAATGAGAGTTAGACACACGATAATTTAAGAACCAATCACAAGTCTCTACAAAAGAGCAATAAACTAAGGTTCAGTTAAACAAATCAAGTTCAAGTACATGTTACACAATTTTAGGAAAAGACTATAAAAACAATGTTAAATGCCTGGCTCAACTGATCTGAAGGACATATTTCCCTATCTGAAATGACTGCCAGCCAGTCTCACTGTCTCCACTCTATGTTACATAAATTCATTATCCTTACATACAACATTTTCATCATCATTTCATGCAAATCGACGACACCGTCTTCGTCACAATTTATCAGTAAATAATTGATATGACTGTTTCCTAAAATACTGTATTACCGACTAAGCACAACATGTTTTCACGGGACACGAGTAATTTGCGAACTGTAAAAAATGTCCATTCCTATAATTCGCGCAAAATTAATTTAGAGATTTTATCACAATAATCATAATTGCATCCTGTCTTTCAGTTGAGTTATAAAGGATATTATGAACCTCGTCGTCTGCTAACCTATTGAACCTTATCGACATTTGAGATCCAGTTTAATATCTCCGCTCAATGGTTCTGTTGTAGTACATTACAGAATTTAACCATAGTGTTTTACGCACATTTTAAATTGTTGTCAAATTTTTCTACTGCGTTGTACTTTGGTTGTGTAAATCATAACTTTTGCCCATTCCTCCGATACATGTGTATACGTGAAAACATTTGAGGAAACTAAAACATGATACATAATCTTAATTTTACGATTTTGTGCATTTAGTTGCTCCATGAAAATGGTGGCTACCACGGACTCCGGCAACTAAATAAAGAGGCGCTGAATTATGTAAAGCGAACACCGGAGAAAGTGACCCACTTTCTCCAGATCGATACCCGAATGTGGAGCACGAACTTGTAAATACCCGGTGTAGCCCAGTTGCCTTGCTCCAGGAACTGGAGCAGTGGGCTACTTGGGTAGCAACAGCAGGATGATTATTAGGTACCATACCACAAACATTGATCCGCCTTTATGTACTTCCTCCTTGGTAATTCCCTCAGTAGTAGAAACAGCGTATTACTACTATTTAATGTTCAAAACCCCCACTGCTTGACTTTCCTCTCCGCGTAACGAGAGCAAGTGGCTGGTGCTACCGTCTGTTAAGCAGACATCGAAATAAAGTCTCTTCAACAAAACTTTCTTTTAGTCTTGTCGTATGTCCAGCATATATATCCAGTACATGGTTGTAGCATTAACGTAACACCTGCATAAAATGAAGATGATAGTGATGATGATGATATAATAAAAATAACAGGTAGATAGAAAGGAAGAGGGTGAAGGAGGGTGCATTTGTTATATCAGTACAACATAACGCATGTAGGTAGTATGTATATAATATTATCAGGTTCGTATCCCATCATTTTCTAAAGTGGACCTTTTCTTGATTTGTACATAACATACCAATTTCTATACCGTGTGTCGTAACAATAATCCTCCTGGCTATTCCCTCCTGACCTGACAAAGATGATTTCACTTTCAAAATAGGTAAACTCTGTCACTTACTTCCACCAAACCCATCATGATAATGAAGTACCATTCTACCATCTTTTAACTCATCTGTATGTATTTACACATAAATCCCCATCTTAATACAATTGTGCTCCATAGATCATATGAATTTGTAAGAAATCAAGCTTATTACCTGTAAACGGCGATTCATTACTATTTGAGTTGTCCAAATTATCCGGATGTGTCGGAGATTCAGAAGTAGAGCTGCCCCCCACGGGTTCTGGGCCAATGTCGACGATCACAACTTTTTCCATGGATGTCGTACTCGCTTCGTCTTCGTGCATTTTGGTAAATGGTTAACTTTCGAGAGCTCAAAAATACGCGTTTCTTCTATTTAAACGGCTCAGCAGTCGTGTAATTAACAATAATAATTATCAGTCCCCTCTGAATCTCGGTATCATACCGAGAAAGGTAGTTGTAGCTGAGACAAAGTCAATGCTCACATCTATTATTATTTCATCCAGCATGAGCAGAGAAAGTGGTTGGGTTACAGCAAAGGGGACCGATTTTTTTTTTGTCTGGACTTAGAAATTTTTCGATGTGGGGTTTCCTTATGACCCCCCCAAAAGGGGTCAGGGGTCAATAGGAAATCAAATTTTGAACAACTTTTTCCTCTTTCATTTTTCTCTGTGACCACTC
>JAQFZJ010000287.1:0-37245 GCA_034695645.1 Folsomia fimetaria | reverse complement strand
CCATTTTTCGTCACTTCGTCACGTCATTTCTCGTCACAACTTGAGCATTAGGAAAAGTGCAAAAACAAACGTTTATTTTAATTTTTTGCTTGATTTTTTGAGATCGGTCTCGTCCAATTCCCAGTCGTACACGAGAAAGACCTGCATTGTAAGTATTATCTTCTTCGCAAAGTTTGCATTGCGAACCTATCCGATTTTGAGTGCGGCATGAAACAATCTGACAGATTGATAATATCAATCTGTCAGATTGTTTCATTACGTACTTCGATAGCACATAAGTGTTGAATTTAGCTAAAGTCAACAGTTACCTTGCCAACAACAGGTGCCCCAGTTTCAAAACAAATATTTGTACCAGTAAGTATTTGCGAATCAAAGCAACCCAAACTAATCTGAGGAGGGATTAAAATTCCGTCAGATAACAAATAAACGCGTCCGGTCGGTAGCACAAATCCTTCACACATACAGGAATAAATATGCAATGAATATTATGCATCCAGTCATCTGCTGTGTTTGGCCAATTGTGGAATTTAATAGTACTGTCTTGTCTTCCAACCACTGTGATCCAGATAACTAACTTCCGATAATGGTGAACCAAGGTAAAGTTTCCTATCGACAGAAAATGTTTGAATGATATCTGACATTAAAATTAATTGAAAATATGCATGCAGGAAAATTAAATGTGGCTGCCACTTTGAAGACTTCCCAGGACGTGACAACCTTAACTGTAAAGAAATTGGGAGAACATGTAGCAATACAAGCAAACCCACAACTTGAAGAATGCGATTGTCCATGGATTTGGTGGCGACATCCAGCAGATAAGGCATGGCCAGGACAATTCCAATTTGCTACAGATTCCACTAAAACAAAGGTAGTTCCACTTAAATTTTCCGATATACCAGACGATGCATATTTAGTGCACGCCACCAACACGGAGATTTTTCTTAAGCTGGCGAGGGAATCAGTTGACACAAAGGAAGTTCTTCTCATGGGGAGAAATACATTTGATTTGCCCTATAATACGATTGAAAGCGATGCATGTCCAAAGGGTTTAGTCTACTGTGGAATAAACATTCCAGAGAGAAAGAGCCAAAGTGAACCCGGTTTTGAGAAAAGTTTGAAACTGAAGAATCAACAAAGATATGGTGGGTTCGTTATGGAATGGAATCTGCAAAGAATAATCAGACGATCAACAGAAAACAATGAGAGTTTTTTAAGGTTGGAACTAAATTTTATAAAAAAGAATATTCCCAAATGATACTAATAGACGGGTACGAGTCAAAATGTAGAACCCATGACACTGGAAAAATACCAGGTTGGGAGCTACACTTGAATAAGTCAAAGTACACATTGCAAGCTTTTAATCCCAAAGAAGTATGGAATCTACAATATAGCACCACTGATAGGTGGACGCATCCAGAAATTTTATTTGCGAAAAAATTTATTGCACCTGTTAAATGGACAGTTGTTAAGATAGGTTCGCATCATAGATGTGTAATTAAACGAAAAGGAGCGTGTACTGATTGCAAACTTTTCTATGCAAATCCACTGGATTACAAAAATTCAAAGAACACGATAAATAACATATCTGCAATGTCAATGAGCAGAGATGATTTATGTGGAGGTTGGCACAACATGAGGAAATCTCTTGTACCCAAAGGCATCAAATTCAAAAATTTTGAAGACTTTCTAATTGCTAGAATTAGCTTGCTAATAAGGGTAAAAGAGCGCAACTTACTGAAACCACACTTAGTGAGATTACTAGGGTCCAACACCTTTAATCAAATTGCGATTATTTGGGATAAGTTTCCTAATGTATATTATTCACGCTGGAATGTACATACGAACTCGCAAAAAACTAACATAATTAGACAACCTCCACCTACAATAGTAGCATTGCGTCAATATAAGACTGGGACCGTCGGCGCAAATAAGTCGCGACGGTCATTTAATGCCAAACATAAGGATATAAACTTGGCAAGACTAGAATCTTATGATCGCAAACGCGATCCAAAAAAGTGGGCCGGACGCCGATATTATGCTCGCTGCTACGGCGTAAGGTCAGCAAATCGCCAATGCAGTGTTAATCGCGGAGGCAAGAACGCATCGGCACGCCGGTCCAAAAGGCGCGGGGTGGGTAAGCAGAGGTAAAGCAGATGCAAAGAATCACAAGTAAGGTGGAAAACTGCTCAAAGTTATCTAGATTTTCAATACTAAGAAAATGTATGTTAGGAAATAGATTAAGAATTATTTGTAGGGACTTGCCATTCTCCACGACGTAGTCGCGCCGGTCCCTCTCGAATTTAATTACATTTAGTTCTGGTCTAGAAAATATAAAATGTTGGCCTATAAAACTAGCCTTGTTGTTTATACCGTCACTTTTTTGCACAATGTAATAATAAAAACAAACATTAACAAAATAATCAAAATGCGTTGTATCTGTTATTAAACCAAATTTTGTCAATTGCATGTGAATTGGATTTGCTACTTTTGTTTGTTTAGTTACAAATACATATACGTTACGAAACCATTTCGATTTAAAAGTTATCATATTTTATCATCGTCCGTTGCTTACAAACTTAGATCTCTAGCTCTCTAAATTCCAGAATATTTAAAAATAAATAATTTATATTTGATGTAGTGTATTGTATTGAGTATTACGATTAATAATTCTCATAATACCAACTATTTGATAAGTATTCTCTTTATTAATGCGGAAATACAAATTGTTCAATATTTACTGCAATCATTCTAATAAATGGAATGCTTAAAAGTTCAATTTGTATGGCCACTAAATTCTGCCAAATTGTAACATATTAACTAGAATCCCAGGCGACCATTAGTGGGTTGTCCATCTTACGTGCCATTAACTGGGTTCAAGAAAACATCTGCGGTATTTTACTGATACATGAAAATATAAATTAAGACGGGTCTAAATTGCATACTAATCAGAGTTTCACCACTAACCTCATCCCCACTTCAACGACGTCACATGGATAACTCAACAATGTCAAAGTATCACAGCCATGCATTGAAATATGAGTTATTGGAATGCATTTCAAGCGTCAATAAATAAGGTGTATTTTTAATGTCCACATTGAAGAATTGCTTTGAGTGACGGCAGTCGGACAAAGGAAATATATTATGACAGAAAAACTATACATACATGTTTTACATTATTAAGCGTAAACAACTTTGAAATTACATATTGCTGCTAGATTTACAATATTTGCACTTTCTTATTAACTTCAGCATAAAATATGCCATAACTACGTTCATTTTAAAAAACATAAATATTTGTAACCGGCACTCGACAGAAATAACTATCATTGACAAACCAATTACACAACCACACAACATGAATAAAGTTATAAAGGCTCCACTTAGTGAAGAAGGTGGGTGTCCATTGAACTTCGCAAAGGGCGTCCTCTCCAAATACTTATTTGCCCACTGCTCCCTCTCCAATCTGGCATAGATTCCCACTTCAAACAAGGCCTTATAATATTTCAAAACATTTGAAACTCCCCCATTTTCTACACCCACCCCGTATTGTTTCCCCTCCAAAACGTTTCCTTTGTAGAATTTTATCCAGTGGTATTTTTTCCGTAGATAAATTAATTCAGCTTCAAACATTTCTGATGTGCTAATAAATGCAGTTTTTTTGCCACAAGAGATACTTTCCTTTTCTATTAATGAATGCAAAGCTTTCAGATTTGGCGTGCTTTCTGAATAATTCATTTCCTTCGGAACATGCAAATGGATTGGATTGAATAAGTTAAATTTTAAATATTGAGTTGCACCACTTAATATTATCGGTATGTTTTTAACTAAAAAAGACATTGTAAACCATTCATGAAGTAAATGATAATATTCAAGATATAACGAGTACACAAAGTAAGGAATGAATCTGTCAAAACGATTTTCATTTGATTTTACATTAAGGACAAAATTAGATAAAAGTTTGAAACAGTCTTTATCCTCGAACGGATTTTCCAGTGCTAGCGTCAAATTTAAAGATTTGGAAGGTGTATTTTCGTATTTGAGAATCAGCGCGTAATACTTTCGATGTAAAGTTATGTCAAGATTTGAAATGTTTCTAAACGTTTTAATAACAAAGTTTGGATTCTGATTAGAATTGAGAATTTTGTGACACACCAAGTCAGAGAATTTCCTTGGGCGTTCTGATTTTAGGGGTGCATTAAGATCAGTAATCATTATTCCATTGTAACAATTTGTTAAAATAACAGAGACTAGACACCAAATTCCAAAGATTATGCGAAAAAACTGCGATTTCTCAACTTTCGTGGGCACTGTTGCACCTTCGTCTAACATTGTCGACATAATAAATAGCCAAGATGGAAAGGCGGGCAATTTGAATACGTAGATGTAAATCGACATGATTAGAATTAGCGAAGCTAAGAAAATGCAAATTGTGTACCATAATTCTGGTTGGAATGGTGTAATATAGAATTGAAACGTTATATAATTTTCAAAGTAACACGATAAAAATTCATATCCTCTAAATTTAGTTGTGATTGTGGAATGCCTATATACGTTGATATCAATTAATGTATCGAGGTACACACTTCCAAATCGTGACTCAGTAAACTCATTTGAAGAACGTATAGTTACATTAAGTCGGCTGAATACCGCGAAACTTAAATGTTTAAGATATGAATAACCCCTTGTTTGAATGAACGGGTTACGTTCTACTAAATTTGCCAAAGAAATCAGGTTGTCGTTATTGCTGTTATCATACAAAACCCAAAATTTTGGGGGAATGGCAACTTCACGAAAGAGTTTTATAATATTTAGTTGCGTTTTAGCTCCATATTCTTTACAAATTATATCTTCAGCTCCGTGCAAATGGTTCAGACCAAGTGGGAAAAAACATAATTCCACCAAAGTGTGTGGATTTGTGAAATACGCAACTGCAAAATAATTTGCCTGGTCCAACTTCCCGATTGGATATTCATCGGGGTGTGGTATCTGGGATATTGTGTTCAGTTTGAGGATGTGCGAAATTAAGATTATGTAAATTGTTGCACCTAGAGTGTATATCTTGGACGGCTCTGAAGATAGTTTAAAATATCTGGAGGCGCTTGCGAATCCAACAAGTCTTCCGAAGTTTTGATTTGCAGTTCCATCAGGATAAAAGTTTGAGGAAAAGATGACACTGATTTTGCAAGGGGCAATGTGACTATTTAGGATATCTAATTCGGAATGTCTCGAAGATTGTTTGCCACCTTTGACTAATACAGTTGTTGGAAAGACAACTTCTGCATTTTGGTTACAGATATAATAACCATTAGTGTCATATTTTACTCCATCGTCGATAAATTGCATGTCGCAGTGGAAACTATGCACAAGAATATTTTGTAGGTGGCAAGATTGGAGTGAAGAGATTTGACCGTTTATAAGTAAAAACTGTTTCAAATTCAGTAGGAAAATTAAAAACGGGTGAACAAGCATTGTTTTGTACATGCTTGTAGCAATTTTGATTGTGCTATTCTATAAGCTCTCAAAAATGTTCCTCTTACGTGTATTCTCTTTGGTTATGTTTACCAATTGCAAATTTGTTAAATATTAATCACTCAAGCTAAAATGAAAGTGGAGGAGAAAGCTGGTGGATAATTACAATATTAGAAATAATTTATGTAATATGCTTTGGTAGTATCTCGTAAATAGGAAATTAACGAATTTCGACATTAAGATATAATTATTTTGTGAATTAGCATTTGTTAGGATTGTATTGAACAGCAAAGCAAACCAAGTAAATGTGATTCCTGACCAAATGCTCTTGTGCTAAAACAAAGCAAATGATGGCGTCTTTCGTCATACCACTTTAATAACTAAAACTTGCTCCAAAAAACCAATAAGCTTGATGCAAACTGTTTGTTGCGTATGTATGAGCTTGCGTGCCGAAATATTTTACGTGTCGTAATTTGTTTAGCTAGACCTCCTTCCCTTTCCGAAGGAAGTGTGATGTATCTGTATTATGTATGAACCTGTCTACGTTTTGCCAAATATTAATACTAATAATGGGTGTAGTGACGTCCATAAGTTAATAATGTAATACTATTAATGGCATGGTTTAAAAATGGAGGAATAACTGTTTTTATTTCCAGGAATTGTATTATCATTTAATGTAAGAATCATTTAACAACCAACATTATTTGAATCACATAATTACCGGCTCCATGTGAATCAAATGGAGATAAGATTACTAGATACTTTTGCTGATGGATACTAAATGTCACGATGTATACCTACCTGAAGTATTTAGCATGTCACAAATAGATCTAAAATTAAATTGAGAATTGCATGTCCCTTACCGTAGTCTGTTCCCAGGTGAATTATGCTATTTATGCGCTATGACTTAAATTCATAATACTCGATATTAAACTTCATACTGACAGGACCTTGAATCATCTAGAGGCCATGAAGTAAATGCTGTTCAATATCCGAATAAGATGGCAAATTCTAGCAGTTACATTCATAGAAATGCTCAGCTGGAATTTTGAAGGTTCATAAGTTTTAAATAAAATGGAAACAAAGATTGACACGAACTAATAAAGACAACCAGATAAATGGACTAAAGTTTTCATTTACGTGGCCAAAATAAATGTATATATTCCATTACAAATTTGTGAAAATTTGTAAAAGTAAATGCTAAGTTATGTATAGAGTGTATCTATATTGTGATGATTTGCGCGTGCCGATTTTTGAATATTTTTCTGATAAACGCGCCAGTTTTACAAATTTTAAATCATCATCAAAAAGCAAATGGGGAAAGAGTTCCGCCGTATTAAATTTTGCATTTCTAACCAAACGATTTAGTGATTCTACTTAATATGTGAGTGTAAACTTTGCCCATAAGTCTGTAACTCAACTATTGAGTAAATTAGTCGTACCTTGATAAAAATTTGCACATCTTTATTTATAACGCATGAAACAGCTTGATTTAAAAACCAAATGTATTGTGAGTATAAAATAGATAATAAGAAGTGTTAACCATGTAACTAAATTTTGAATATAAAACAAATTTAACTTCGCACTTTGCTGGCAAGGAAGTTAACAGGACAAGTGATTGGTTTTATTATGCACTTTTCCGCACACTTCAACCAACGTCAGTGGAATAAAACAATGGGTTGTTATTTTTAAATTTAAGTGCGTCCCACGTGCATCAATATGTTCCAATTTATGATCATTCCGGAATTACCAGCAGCCAACATGGTCTTTCTAGCATTCAACTTGCTACTTGTGTGCGTCGCCAACATTTACGCCGCCTCCCCACCTCCCATTGCGAGATGCGCAACTCTAGTTCGCGGGCCCGGTACGCCGCCTCAGGAACCGTCCACATCCCCCTACAAAATCACATTAGATAAGACAACGGTAAACCCCGGAGACAAAGTATTAGTGACCCTGTCTTCCTCGTCATCGGTAGGATTCAAAGGGTTTGTGGCGCAGGGGCGTAAATTTGGCAGAACGGAGACATCCCCAGTTGGAAAATTTAGTGTCACAAATTTGGAAGGTGACGAGTCCAGAACGTTGCCCTGTTCATTTGAAGACTCTACAGTTACGCAGACAAAGAATGAAGAAAAGCAATCTATAACTTGGACCTGGATCGCGCCATTGGAGGTGGGAAAATATGAAATTCTGTAAGTTAATATATTGACCTTAACGTAGAAATTAACATGTTGGAATAATTAAATATGACATACTTTTTAATTTTAGCGTAACAATTGTGCAGTCAGGCAAACTATTTTGGGTCGCACAATCCAGCGGCATGATTGAAGTTAAGTGACAGCAATTGAAAAACATGCGCACATGGAAATTCATACCTTGTAGTTTACTATAATCCAACTAACTAAACCAACTAAATCCGAATATAAATAAACTATAAATTACTAATGGCCAGGAATGGGTAATTAATTGCTTTGGGTAATTAATTACTTGCTTAATTATCAGCAACTAGCTAATTAGTACTTAATAATTAATTACCCCTCGGAAATTTGTGGTAATTAGTAATTACTAGTTAATTAGAATTTTATTCCACGGTAATTAGCCAATTTTTGAATAAATGCATTTTGTGCATTTGGGAATAATTTTGTCAACCGGAATAATTTGGGCCTCGGTCGGGGGTTACTAACACGGAAGTTGAAACCCTTTGGGCAAACGCACTCTACAATGCGCACAGTCTGAGAAATATGTGTTACATCTTCTGGGAACCAGGAATTGAAGAAATCGTCTGTTTCACCCTTCCAAACTGCTACGTTGGCAAATAATTCTTGCAGCTTGGGGAAATTATAAGCATAATCAATCCTACCAAAGGTTAATGCACGGTTTCGTACGTTTCCGGTTGTGGGTGGCTGCTCAAATTGAATTTCATTGTCTCCATTATCCAATTTGATACTCAATTTCTTTAAAATTGGGAAGCGTGGAAGTTTAAGCATCTCGGTTTCGTGGGGAATGATGGAAATCTGAAGTTCTGTCAAGGTTTCCTTATGTTTACTAATGAGTTCTCCAAGTAACACGTTTTCGTTGAGATTGCAGTCCAAGATTTCCAGTTTCTTGAGGGACGTGGTCTCTTCTAAAAGCAATTCCAACTCATCCTTGGTCGGACCCTCGCCGTAGCAGTAAACGGATAAATCGGTTATGTTCCTAAGCACGAAATAATGCTTAGAATCCTATTCGTATTTTAAAAAAAAACTCTAGGATAATAACTAACCTTAAAAATCGACATTCTTGACTTTTCGGTGCAAACAGTATTGTAAGGAGGTCTGACTTGACAACAAAATCCTTGACATTTGGAAATGCTTGGTGGAATCCTTCCTGAAATCCTCGGAAACAGGATGCATAATACATATCATGATACTTCATATAAAGTTGACACATTGTGAGTTTGTTAAGCTTCGGAAATTGAACTCGGTTCCAGAGATTGAGTGACCCATCTTGAAGTCCAACCAATACGTCTCGACCAAAGGATTGAAACTGCAAGACTTCCAAACTATTTGAATAGTTTTTGAGGACTTGCAAAAAGAACTCGATCTCCCACTCCTCGCTTAGGAACTTTGCTGACAAAGTCAGTTGTCTCGGTTTTATTGTCTCCATAAAAAGCTTCTGGTTTAAATCCACCAAACTTTGTTTCTCCGATTTGGAGCAGTCCGGATCCCCATACTCTCCAAAACTCAAATGCAAATTGGAAACTTTAAAGTGGGTCATTTCTTCCATAAATTTTGTGTTCGTATCGAGCTCGGTTAGTTCACGGATACCCACCTCTGCCTCATCCGTTGAAAATTGGCAATATAGACGAACCATTGACCTGCTCCGTAGCGTGGTTTTGAATCCAGAAGTCCATAATTTGCAAACAAGGCGACAAGTTTTTAAATCAGGGACGTCTAGGAACTTTGATATCGCGTTTAACACCTTTTCAAAAGAAAAATGGAGTTAAATTCATCAAGAAACCAAATAACTATTTGGGTAAACTTACATCTTCGTTTAATAAATGAGCCATTTTCTTAGGTATCCTCGCATTAATATACGGGATGGTCGAGGGAATATTTGGAAAAAATGGTTGCCAAGTAACCGTGCTTGGTTTAACTAGAAGAAATACAAATATTTAATAATTGTTCATAAATTGTTGATTTTCGAACTATTAAATACACCAATTCATGGACACATTGAATAAACATAATAATTATTTAAAACAACAATGAACAGATAACATTCAAGTCACAAAGTTTGTGAAATATTTCGTTTGAAATATTAAATGATAACAACTCACCCTTCGCTAACCCCGCAGCTACAGACAGGTAATTATTTCTTGTTAAATAATTTAACAAGATTTTGTTCTGAATTTAATTATTTGAAAACAATAATATTCGTAAAAATGTGAATGTTTGTTTACAATTGGGAACTGTGCTCATCTTGTGGCAGTCGCGGTCGGTGTTGGTGATGGTGGTTTCACTCGGTTTGATTCCATTCCATCACAAAAAAATGAGACTGGGACTTACTTACACGTTTGCACACACACAAGTGCCACATCCACTGAGTCTCTCACAGAAAAATCAACTTTCTGAAAAATCCTCGATTCCATAAACACTTTCTAGTGCGGAATACTTTATGATCCTGACCTTATACCCAAAGTTAATGCAAATCAATCAAATAACATTAACCCAAGTGTGGGATCCGAAATAAGAATAATACGAAGCGTCTCATTTTCAGTTCGTAATCGTCACGCTCACTTTTCGCTAACCAAATGATATTGATCGTCATGCAGGCCTTTTGCTGATTTTATATTGCGCAGAAATAATTGTTCATCTTCACAAATATTTAGATTTTGCTCCTGTTGTGTTGAAAATACGAGGTGAACAATAATATGTACAAAATTTGCATTGATGTGATGAATATAAATTAAATATGCCCTCTAAACCTAACAAAAGCAGCTTTTGAAAAGCTGGTCTAAATTCATCAACTATTTGCAAGCTGTACTCTGTACTATTAAATTGATATGATTTCCTTGCCCAGCTTTTCTCCTACCATGACTCTGTACATACTTAAATTTCTTATCAGTATTCAGCATGAGACATATGCCGGTTTAGATTCGAACCATGTTATTTAGAATCTTTGAAGGGTTGCCGGAGAAGTACTCTTTGGGAAAGTTTCTGAATTTTTAAGAATTTGTCCCGTATTTTTGTTATACGTCTGAATGTACCGTCTAACTGAACCCATTAGATGACGATACATTTCTACAAACTAAATTGACGTGAAATTATTTGCAAAGATTTATTTTTAATAATATCACAAGTGAGTCTTTCGCTAATCTGTACAATCATCACGCATTTGTCCATGCATTAAAAACAAGTTGCGGAAAATAACGGAAACAATCTAAAGTTTAAGAAATGGCAAAATCCCGAATAAATGAAAATTCAATTTTTACGTTTCTACAGTTGGAGTTCCCTTTCTAACATTAGTGCGAATTTACGCAAGTTGATGAATAATATGTCTTGCCAAATCTTCATTTAAGAAGTTAGGGATTTACAAGTTGATTGGTCATACAGGATACATTAATTTTCATACAAGTTTTAATGCGACCTAAATTTGCTTTATAATATTGATTTAACATTCATTTGGTGTATATTACCACAATAGAGCATTCTGTCTCAAAAAATTGACGAAATTGCGAATTTTCTGTGTTTAACATGACTCAAATTTGTCTGCATATATTGTCGAGGATCACGACAATCTTATCAAGGCCATTTGATTACCTCAACTACACGCGAGTCGAATATATCACTAGGAATTATTTAATCATGCCATTCAGTTAGCTCATCTCATTCATAATTAATAATTATGCAAAGCATATAATATAAGGATATCATAACGTGATAGACATATCATGATGATCTTGACCTTGCTGTCTTGTACTCACAATATATGTATATCATACGGTCCGTATGATACGGATACGGATTAATAAAGATGAAAATGCATCATTCAGCTGACTATCAAGTGAGACAAGTTCGCTAAAGCATATTTTATTCTATGTCCAAGTAAATACAACATAGTTGTATACATTTTAAGAATTTGCACATTACTTTAAAATTGTATTCTTAAATAATGTCTTCAGAAACTAACTTGCACGACTCTTCCTTTGTTGAGATAAAAGTAGGAGAGTGTAATAATAATGGACATCTCGTGGAAACCTTAAAACATTTATTTCCGGCTTCAATTCAGGTAAGGTGACTACTATTACAGACGGTTGCACTATTAAGGTAACTTTCTTAAGGTATCTTTCTGTATTTGCAGATGTACAACGTCCTCCAAATGAAAATTCGAGAGCAATACGATCCAGATGGTATAAACTTTTTTCGGTTCTACTCTTATGAATGCAATGCTCCAATCAAAGCCACCGACGACTCCGAATTGCGAACAATGGATGTCTCCTCCAGAGATTGGAGTGACCCTACTTATCCATTGTTCTTGGTCTGTTTGATTTCCACAAAGGTAGGATTTAGGATTGCGTATGCATGATGCTTGTATTTAAACTTGTGCCTTTTTTCCAAAAACGTATGTATTTCTAATTTTCAGTATCACCTGGAAGGTGAGAATCCCTGTACATATAGAATGATCTACAGCCGCGACATCCCATCGCCTTCTGACTCAATGCTGGTCTCAGAATTTTCAAAACTGTTTAATACTATGCCAATTGCCACTGGGGACATGGTCTTTGCCACGGTGGATGTGAAATGCCACCCGTTTGTTGCTAAAGTTGCTGCCAGCTTGGGAAAAACGATGAACCCCAATCCCACATGGACATGGGCTCTATACCTCCCTACGGAGAAAGTTAATGGGTTGGGAAAAGAGATTGAAGAAAGGTTTGACAGAAAATTATTTAAAGTAACTTGAGTAATGAAAGTGCATTGATTTGTTAGTAGAATGGAACTGGTAAGCAATCATTTTACTCTTGGAACTCTCATGTCGAAGGATGCATTGACCGTGAATTCGAACTGGAAATGGGCAAGTGGCGATTCTTTGCTTCACATTCGAGAGCAAATTGAGAGATCAGTATCCGCAGGAGTTTTTTGCAATAATAACAATGATGAGCTAGCATCTTGGGGAATTATGTTGCTGACGGGAACCGTGAGTGCAGTCCACACTAGAGAAACCTATCGTAGAAGAGGTTTTGGAGAGTTGATTATTAAATCCATGTGTCTCCAAATGATGGAGAAAGATATGATTCCTCTGACCGAGGTTGAATTGGAGACAACCGCGTCAAAGAAAATGATGAGTAAGTTGGGATTTGAAGTGGCCTTTGATGCAGCTTGGATTAGTTGGCGACACGCTTGACTGGTACGAATTATTTTGCGATAAAGAAATTGAGCAAATGGTTTTGCCTAAATACTGGAGTTTGTCTATATGTGACCATATTGTGGATGGCGAGTAAGATATGAATGCAAAATATGCATGTGTCTGGAGAAATAATTAGAAAAATAATTTATTAAACTTAGAATATTCAACAAAATGAATGTAACAAAGTCGATTACAAGTTTCGCTTATAGACAGCAATATATAATTTTTAGGTATAAATATATAAATATACAAAAGAATATTGTATATAATTTAATGAACTACATATTAATACAGATTTATAAGTAATTGATCAATAAAACAGGACTAACTAAAGTTTACTATAAATTGTATTATTATTATTATGTCACATCTTTAAGATCGTTGGATTTAATTTGGACTACCACACACACGTCGCTTTTTCTGTCCTGCACCATACCCGTACCTTCAAACAAATTTACAATTTAATAAATATTTGTTGGTTTATTTCTCATATCTCAGCTAATTTGTTGAAATTCAAACTCACGTGGGATATGATTGGATGATACCATTATACTTCGTAATTGTTTTCAGTTCCGTCGCGGTCCTACGCCATCCAGACCATTGCCTGCAGGTCCTCCAGTTGGTTCCATTGTCCCCAAAGAAGGTGTCCTGGCCCTCGCATTGATATCCAGCGAATATGACTCAGGAAAATTGAGATTAAACATCAGTGGGGATGTGTTGGAGTGAAAATGGTTCTGTATAATACTAGTTAGATGCGATCAACCCAAATATTGGGTGGATAGACGAGGTAACCTGGAAAATACTCTTGCAAGTCAAACGTGTTGCACCACAGCACACCTGCTAGAGTTTCTCGGTTGCCTCGTGTGTTAAAGTCCTATCTCGCTCCTGTGTTGAAGGAGCAAAGTTTCTAGACGGAATGATCGTTTCCAGAAAGCACAATGTGAAATGAGTACAAGACAAGAGCTTCAGTGCATTACAAAGTTGCTATGATAAGGATATTTAGATTGATTTATATCTTACTAAAATTTAATATTCGATCAAACAATGAGCAGATAAGGAATAACGCTCCACACGCCTTTACATTTTTAACTATTCCGGAAACATTGCCATATTGGTGTGACTCAAATCTATTCGCTACTTCAGCTACCGAGTGTATGTAATGGGAAACCAGTCCTGTGTAGAATGTCGGGGGATGGACGGGGAAAGGGAATGAAAGCAAGTAGAGCACTACCCGTAATCTAATAATCCTGCTACCTTAGAAATTGAACGGAATTTGAGAATGGTACATTTATCCCACATTTCCTCAAATTTTGAAATTCAAGATATGCACTAATTTTTTAATAATAGTAATTATTGCTCATTTATAAAAATGTTTACCGATATGACAAAATTGTAAAAATATACTTGGTTCGTTCGTACATAGTGTCCCTTTTATCGGTGTGTATTTTGTCGTTAGTACATACCAATAGGAAGTAAAAACGGTTATTGACACATTACAAACAGTTACCCACACATTTGTATTTTGTATTTTGTATTTTTTTTTTGTACACATTTCTACATACTTATTAAATATGCTCACTTTCTCCGCATCTGATTTCATTCTGGGCTGCTCGTTTCTTTCGAGTGGGATGCTGGAGCTCACTTTCCTTATTAAAATGTAAATTGAGATGAAACTAGACCTCAAGTGGGTGTCATTTACCAATCTCACCCCTTGGTTGACATTCATTTGAAAAAAAACAGAACTATAACTTATGCCATTAGTAAAAAGATGCATCATTATGTGGATAAGATTGGCATACTAATTGTCCCAAAGGAGTTAGAGTGCAGAAAACACTTTTCTTCCCACACGTTCAAATGACGTACAATTCACACACTTTAAGTCCACCATAAATAGGACTGTGAATTCAACCACCAATTCAGTTCTCACTCGATAATTGACATACTCCAAAACTGAAATATCGCCCGATTTGTTCCAAATTTTCAGCAGAACTTTATTAAATACATTGTAGGAGTGATGCATACTTTAATCTTGTTTGGATTAATACTGGCAGTGAGTTGTGAAGCGATGGCATCTCCAATATTCCAAGTGGAGGAAAATGGAGACATGGGGTCATTTGTGGACGAAGGAGATTATGGTAGGAATTACATTTAACTAGAAATTCTCGGGGTGCCCTTATAAACTAATAATTTTAATATATGCACTTTTTCAGGGAATCTGGAAGACGCGTTTAGACCCATTTCATTTCCAAAACGAAACGATCGAGAAGTTGTTTATCATCCAGTTCCTAAAGCTCTGACCATCAAACAACAATTGAGACGAAGGGCCGAACAAGTGGTTGATGAAGTTCCAGAGACTTTTGAGGGTACTTTCAACCTTAAAATATTAGGCATGCATGCTCACGAAACGAGTGAAATTTGTATTTACAATTAATTCAAATAATTGATTTATCAATAAATGCTGCAGGGGGACGCCAAAAGAAACAAACTCGTTCAGGTACCATGATATTCCGTCTGGGTACTTGGGTTCTGCAGAGTCAACCAAAACCGGCAAAGAAAACACAATCCTACTCATAATTACCTACAGTTTCACAAACGTACTTATGAAGTACTATGTACAAACCTGGTATTTACTATATGTAAGAGTACGTATCAGTGTGCATCATTGATTTTTTTAATATCGGCACAAGAATAACTTCTAGCCTTCCGCTTTGATTTTTGCGACGTTTAGTTTATGTACTTCTTGAAATATTGGGCTGTTTAAAAAAAATATTATGTTATTCTAACTATACAAATTACACGGCAAATGTTACTCTTACAAGTGTTAATAAACTACCATAATAATTACATTGTCCCATTCATCAAAGCAACTTTACATAGATAGCATAATGCTTGGAAAGACTGTATAACCAAATTTCCATGCACATTGGTTTGAATTAAGTGATTGGACGGGATTAATAAATTTATGATTGTTTGCTTACATATATAATAATACCCTGCTCTCAAATGTGTCTAGGAATGGACGTAACCGACACGCTAAGCGTAGCAGTCAGTATAAATATTTAAACATTCCGGTCTCCTAAGAATGAACATAATTAAGCACATCGTAGATGACTACTCGATGGATAATAGTCATCAAGAAACTACAACCAATGCTAACAATAGTATACTTTGTTAGCAGAATTTTAAAATATGTATACATTTTAATGATTCCTATAATTTATTGGCACAGAACATTCAATATCGTGTTGTGAGAAGCAAGTATATAACTTTTAGACTTCTTATTTCTTACTTCGAATTCGAATATGAGTGTATACTGTATGGGACCACGATAAGATTTCTAAAAGGAATTTTTAGAATATTTTGTTGTGTATGCATATACATTTAATGCGTTGACTGCTACGATTCATAATTATCACAATACCAACTATTTGCTAAATATTCTACTAATAAATAAATAAAAGTTATTTAATATTTAATGCAAAATCATTAAAATCAATAGGATGCGTAAAGGTTAAAGCTGAATATCCATGAGATTCTGCGCCACGACAATGCGTGCGATGTTCACTTTAATGCGCCATTAATGGGGTGGGAGTAAACCCCTGCGGTTTTTGTTTCTAAACACCAACATTATAAATTACAAGGATTTAGTTTCATCCCAACCAGAATTTCACCAACTAACCTCATCTCCACAAGCAAAGTTGTAATCCACCATGAGAGAATTTATTTCGTTGATGGAATCCTTCAATTTTGAAATATTCCAGTATCGATATTCTGCATCGGCCAACCAAGTTTGTTGCCATTCTGTGTCACAATTGCCGCCAAGCTAAAATCAGTAATTTTCGTATTAAATTAATCAATTTTGCATTACATACAAAATGACATACTTCATGCAAAACATCTGCAAAATTCCCATCTTGCAACATCTTATCAATTTCTACCTCCTCAAATTCCGGATCTGCTAATTAATTAATGTTCAGATTATTTCTAGCATAATTAATACCATTTTATTTTTTTAAATTGTCTTATTCTTACCCAATCTGAGATGGGCATGTAATCGGATGACACATTCATCAAGAAAAATGATTTGGACTGTCTTATAGGTTTTAATAACCTCCATAAAGGCTGTTAAGATGGCATCATATCTGTGTTTATAGTCTTCCATGAGATCATGATTTTCGCCCATTTTTGGAATCATTGATTCAAATCCTAATGAATATGTAAATGTCCATACGCTTTAGTATTTAAATAAATGTATTACTAATTAATTAATTAGTTACCTTTCAACTTTTCTAAAATGTTTTTCATTTGCATGGACATTTTTCCAATAATTTCTGCCAATTTGGATTCAGCGTCTGACATTAAATAAATAATCAATATTTAGGTGGAATTTATTTGTATTTTTTGCAATTAATTTACAAAAAACTCACCCTTGTTCTCACCAACTTTTGAAGTGGACAATATTTCCACATGAAGTTTACTAAGGTTTTCAACATCTCTAGTGCAGCCCATGATGAGCTGGGTTACAATTCCCATCTAAATTTAAGAACGTAGAAATGTTTGCGAAAAAATTGATAATAATTACAAATTTACTTACCTGTTCATTTAAATTAGATTTCATTGCACAAGCAGTGTCCATGATGAAATTGGTAACTGTTTAAAACAGATATTTTTCAATATTATACATATATTTTTCAAAGCTGAATAAATATCGTCCTCATCATCTGACGAACAACAACACAAACAGACTGACTAGAATTGAAGCAAATCGAAATGCTTTCCCCTTTGTTCATGAATTGACAAGGTTAAATAAACGCGTAGTTGTGCAGTCTGGAACTTTCCGCGTTGGTTTATATACGTCGTACTATGTAGTAATGCCAGAGGGAAAAGAAAGATAGAAATTGTTGGTGCTTGCTCATTTCGTTTTCCTAAACTCAACCTAAACTCTCGCTTCCTGGCAGGCAGTTTCTGCTTTATAATGTTGTAATCCATGTACACTGACAATACCCACCGATATACAGATTGTAATGGTATTCTTCAAGCTGTGTGGCTATGTGGGTTTCAAAAGAATACAAGTTTCCGGAATGATGCTGTCACCATAGTGCATCATCCTCTACAATGAAATGCTACCAGGATAGGATTGAAATGATGAAGTGCCGTTGAAAAGATACAAAAGAATTTGTAATCTGTGATCCACGAATGAGAAAGATTGCTTCATTGTTTGTTTATATTTTATACATTAAACTTTTCAAAATATCTTTTTTAAATGGTGTAAGTATTGAAAACAAAATTAAGGTTGCAATTGAAAGCATTAAAAAGCATTGGTGTTTGTAGAGTGACGATTTTGTGTTATTAGGTATTCATATAGATACAAATAATGTATGCAATTAAACCACACTATCAGTCGTATTCCGTGACATATTTTATTCAGCCAAATATTTGCAACAATTTTAAAAATGGAAGTTAATTTAATTTAATTCATGACATATACTCAATTTTTCTTTACTCCTCGTCTGATTTCTTGCCCTTTCCTTTGCCCTTGCCTTTGCCCTTGCCTTTGCCCTTGCCCTTTCCTTTACCTTTTCCTTCACCCTCGTCTCCAGCCTCTTCTGGTTTGCCAACGCCTTCCGGTTTCCCAGCAACCATCGTTTCCCCGACCATAGTCTCCCCAACTTCCGACTCATCTTCCACAGGGATTGCCTACAGAAATAAGAGAGACATATTTTTAAATGTTTCGTATTTCGGAAATGTAGTCCAAATTTACCTTGCTGATGGCCACACAGACCAAAACGATGCAAACGATGACAGCAGTCTTCATGTTGGACGAGGAATAAGTATTTGTTGTTTGAGTTAGTGTTGAAATTGAGGGAGCTAGGATTAGTGATGATTTTGCAAATGCAAATACGCAAATTTATATACACAATGTTTCGTGACATTATTTCTTATCTTTTGAATCATAATTTCCTCTCTTTTGGATTTTAGTCATTTTATATATGTTTTGTCCTGTTGTGTAGCAGAATTTGCGTAAGTTTGCAATTTGCATATCCTTCAACACGCACATCCCCACGCGTCCGCTTTGTTTCTTTCTTATCAAATTGAATGGAATTTTTATTATGAATTTGGAATTTCAAAGCAATTATATATGATCGATTTGTAAATTTAATATATAATATTTATATTTTTAATTTTTTTTAAACTGAGTTCCAGTAGTTAATCATAATTCGCACTCACTTTGATTTGTATAATACTAATTAATAAATAATAATATAATGTAGTAATAAGTAAAATTGTAACAAAATCAGTGTTGTGAATATAGGCGGATCAAATCAATTTGACAAGAATAATAACCAATACAATATAAACATAAAATGAATAATAATGTATTATCTTAATCAATCAACTACGACCGACACCGAATATAATATAAGCATTCAATAATTTTGAGTGATATTTAATAGCTAATTAACTATCATTGTCTGTCTATTCTAAGAATTTTGTCGTAAGTATAATTAAACCATTTCTAAATTATTAGTGTCACGAGTCACAGCCCTTTCTTGCCTAGTGCGTTTGCATAACGTATAGAAGAATGCCATGCAGCCCCCCAACACCGCCACACCCAGTAGCACCCCACCCGCGAGGAGCAGAACAAGTCCCACTTTTTTTTCTTCCTTTTCATTTCGTTTCGGTTTATACAGCACCACCTGATCCGGCTTACCACCTGAGTCAAGAGCTGCATCCGCTCCTGCAATCACTGCTCCCGTAAGGAGAATTTCCACGCCTTTCTTGGCCCAACTCATCCATGGGACCTGCGCTGCCCCGCCGGAGTGATCGCTGCTAGAGCCAGCAAGCCCAGGAGGATGGCTTTCTCGCTTTGCTTCTAGAATGATGCTTCATTATTATTAGCTTCATTCAAATTTAGCTTCCTCGTTGTCTCCCTAATTATACTAACGTCTAAGCTATCTACTTTAAGTTGCAAGTTTACCATAATTACCATTTTTGGCGCAACTTGGTAGCCTTTATAAGGAGTGAGATTACAAGAGATTGCAAGGAGTGAGATTTTAAGGATTATGCTCGGTTCAGGGATCGGAGTCGTCTGCTTCTTCATTTATCAATGCGACTGATTTAATTATTTCTTTTAAATAACAAGCCATTTGCTGACAGTATTGTTTGGTGGAGAATTCAATGCACCTATATTGCTGAAACTCATCAGTGCTATTAATAATGTCTTTTAACCATTTATTCCTTGGTCCAGAGAGGAATTTGCAATCAAATATAATATGGTATAATGTGTACATGTCTTTTTTGCATAGTGGGCATTCATTCTTCAGAATCAGTGTTTTTTGTCCCCGAGGAATCTACCGTTTGTTAACCGTGCTTGTGTACATAAGTTAAGTTCCCAAGTTTGAAGATGGAAGTCAAAATCGTCTGCATGCGTGTTACATTCTTTAAGCAGGTCCTCATAAAGCAGAAATTTACTGATCTCATTTTATTAATATCCTCCTCTATTCTCTTATTTACATAAGCTTCTATAATGTCCGGGGTAAGTGCTCGTAACATGTCTACCTCATTTTCCATACATAGACCATAGAATCCTAATGAGTCAAATAAATCCTGAACCTGTGCTACTCAATTGTACCTGGGGTCACCCTGCTGCGCATTATCCCTCAAAGCTTCGAAGCAAATCTTCGTGTAACGAGTGCTATCCATTTTTAGTATTCTACATAAGAAGGTTAAGATCTGCTTCAAAACCCTGTAATACAAAGGTGCAACTCCAGTCTCCAAGTACAAAAGATTGGTTGGTGTACATTTGCCTACTCCCAATGCCCTCTTTAAAAAATAACGTTGCAATAATTCAATCTGCTCTATGGACCGTAATCCCAATACATAACTTGCATATAAAGCGAAACTTGCTGCTATTGAAGAGTTGATACTTTGCTTTAAAGTTCTGCATCCTTCCACAAAACGCAACCCTATACACTGTAGCTAACCCGGTTGTTCCTTTCTGTCTAAAGTAGTTGGCTGTGTTTGCATATACTCCCGTGTACATAAATGGTACTCCAATATACGTGTAAGAATTAACTATTTCTATATTTTCACTGCCATAATAAAATGCCGTATCATTTGCTAGCCTGCCTCCTTTCCTGAATACCATCGCTTTGGTTTTATCAAGATTTACTTTTAGACCAAGAGATTCAAAATAAATCTTCAATGAATTAATTTTCATTTGTAAAGCTTTCATATCTGATGCTAATAAGCATAAGTCGTCTGCAAATCCCAAAATATGCAAGACCAACTGTACGCCTATTTTTATACCTTCATCCCCACCTTCCTGTAGTATTTTCTCAATTTCCGAAATAAATAAATTAAAAATGGATAGGCTGGCGCTATCTCCCTGCACCAAGCCCTCAGTTATCTCGATAACCCCCGTTACACCATTTGCTATAGTCTAACTTGTGTAGATGCATTTTCGTATAAGTATTTGAATATTCTAATTAGTTTCCCAGGTGCTCCTAATTGATACAATTTATCCCACAATTTATTATGCGCACAGCTTGGAAAGGCTCTGGAAAAGTCAAAGAAGTGAAAGCTGAATAGCCCTATTAAGAAAAATTATTTGATCATCACATCCTCTCGCAGCCCTAAACCCACCTTGTGCTTCTGGTAAAATCTTTTCCTGATCCGCCCATTTATTAAGCCGGGCAGCTAGGATTTGGGTAAAAAGCTTTAGTGCTGAGTTGAGCAAAAAGCAATTGGCCTATAATTCACTGGTAGTCCAGCATCCCCTTTCTTATATAACATGTAACTTATATAACTTATATAACTTATATAACTGTAACTGATTCTGCCCATGACGAAGGCGTCATTTCTTCCCGTAATATGTCGTTAAGCAGTTGTAATAGGATCTTTTTCCCTTGCTCTGGTAAACCGACATAAAATTCATTGGGTATAGCATCGGGGCCTGGAGCTTTATTTTTCTTTAAATTACACTTGACTGCTTCCATCTCTTCCATTGTAATCGGACGCTCTGTTTATTTGGTGCCTATTCCCTGTGATTCCCTGTTTGGGTTATGCTGCTTAGGTGGTAAAATGGTCCTATAAAATTGTATCCAACTTTGTTCGCTGACTTGATTTGATTCGGATACATACGACTTAAAATAACGGACGGCAGACCAAAAATCTCTTGCATTTTCAAATGAAGCTAATTTTTCTTGGATTTTGACTTGGTGGTCCTTTTTGTTTTTCTTGCAAATTCTTTTATACGACGCCTTGTACGCCTGATAATTACAAACTGATTTACTACTCCTACTCCTACTCTACAGTCTTTAAAACCATTCTTAGCTTGATTTCTGGCTTTCCAACAGTCCTGGTTAAAACATGGTTTTTTTCCTGCGTTACCTAGCGTGAAGTTTTTTAGCAGATTTACATCAGCAGCTGCGTCAACTATTAATTCTGTGAGTTGTTCGTAAACTATTTCATCAGACAATGCCTCCAACTTTCTGCTGATTGTAATCTGTCACTTTGTTTATTATTCTCCCACTTTAATTTATACCCTGTTATTCGAAGATAGATTGCTTGTTTATATTTTATAAATTAAACTTTTCAAAATATCTTTTTTAAATGGTGTAGGTATTGAAAACAAAATTGAGGTTGCAATTGAAAGCATTAAAAAGCATTGGAGTTTGTAGTGACGATTTTGTGTTATTAGGTGTGCATATAGATACAAATAATGTATGCAATTAAACAATACTATCAGTCTTATTCCGTAACATATTTTATTCAGCCAAATCTTTGCAACGATTTTAAAAATGGAACTTAATTTAATTTAATGCATGGCATATACTCTCTTTTTTTACTCGTCGTCTGATTTCTTGCCCTTTCCTTTGCCCTTGCCTTTGCCATTGCCTTTCCCCTTTCCTTTACCTTTTCCTTCACCAGCACCTTCCGGTTTCCCAGCGCCTTCCGGTTTACCAGCGCCTTCCGGTTTCCCAGCAACCATCGTTTCCCCAACCATAGTCTCCCCAAGTTCCGACTCATCTTCCACAGGGATTGCCTACAGAAATAAGAGAGACTTATTTTAAAATGTTTCGTAGTTCGGAAATGTAGTCCAATTTTACCTTGCTGATGGCCACACAGACCAAAACGATGCAAACGATGACAGCAGTCTTCATGTTGGACGAGTAATAAGTGTTTGCTGTTTGAGTTAGTGTTGAAATTGATGGAGGTAGGATTAGTGATGATTTTGTAAATGAAAATACTCAAATTTATATACCCAATGTTTCGTGACATTATTTCTTATCTTTGGAATCATCATTTCCTTTCTATTGGATTTTAGTCATTTTATATATATGTTTCGTCCTGTTGTGTAGCAGAATTTATGTAAGTTTGCAATTTACATATCCTTCAACACGCACTTCCCCACGCGTCCGCTTTGTTTCTTATCAAATTGAAAGGAATTTTTATTATGAATTTGGAATTTCGCTGAATGAAGAGGTTTATCCATTCGATATATTTTCAAAGCAATTATATATGATTGATTTGTAAAACAGGTATTAAAGAGTAACCTTGCATGATCCGAGCGGCAAGAACGCAAAATCTAACATTGAACATGCATAGTACGAGAAAATACCTACTTCTGTATGTATGTACGTATATTAATGAAAATTACTGGTAGTCTTTCATTTCCTGAATAACACGCGTTCTTTGCTCGAATCTGCGTTATGATAAACGCTAACCTCACAATTACAG
Organism: Folsomia fimetaria; assembly: GCA_034695645.1. Classification (NCBI taxonomy): domain Eukaryota; kingdom Metazoa; phylum Arthropoda; class Collembola; order Entomobryomorpha; family Isotomidae; genus Folsomia; species Folsomia fimetaria. The sequence goes on along the minus strand of JAQFZJ010000287.1, from coordinate 13,650 downwards.
ACAGCCATCAAACTTTGATGATCAAAGGGGGATTGGGTATAAAAATCTTATATGACGCGATTTGTCTTGCTGCACTGGTCGCATGGAGTCTGACCTCAGTATGGGCAAACCAGTCAGGATGACTGAAAAGTGCGAGTATAGGAGGGTCACGCAGTAGCCTCGTTCACCACCAGGTCGGCTATTTAGCCTGCATATCCTGACTATTTTATATTGGAATTCATAATGATCTTCTCCATAAGGTGGCCACGTCTACAATGAATTACGTTGCGCAACAATCAATTAAAATTATCAATTCTAAATTGGAATGTTGAGGTAATGAATGCATTTTTGTTATATGATGAAATGAGGAGTAACTTAGTTTGTAAAGGACGGGTCTGGGAGTGCAATAGGAAATGAGAAACAGAAATTTTTTCCAACGAATTAAATAAGTGTTTTTTTTATTTTTAAAACTTGACCAAATTACTTATGGAGTCAACATATTGAGGAAGGATATTGCACGCAGCTTTAATGTATAGCAGGTCTACAATTATTCAAACGAATAAATGTCTATATGCTTGTTTACGAAAGAAAGACTCCGAAAAAATTACTCCAGAAAAAATGACTCCAGTAAAATGACTCGGCGAAACAATGACCCCACGTAAAATAGACTCTTAACAAAACGACTCCATTACAAAATGACTCCACCAAGAAATGACTCCATGGGAAAAAAGTGGCAAAAATAGTAATCGATCCTTGTTCCCGATCTGACATGCTGAATAGTGCGCTACATGCTTGCTGTAGAAGGAAGTGAACATTAAATTGATAACTATTTAATTCTTAATAAAACTAAATTGAGCGTTATACTATAAGTGTAAATTAAATGGGGTTTTTTATTCATGGAGTCAATTTGTGATTGGGTCTTTTTTTCATAGAGTACTTTTGTCATGGAGTCTGGATTTCGCCTAGTCATTTCTTCGGGGTCTTTATTTCTGGAGTTTTTTTTCGGAGTCTTTCTTTCTGTACACCGCTTGTTTAACCCCTCTGCATCACTTTAAACTAAAATAATAATACCTTTTTTAAAGTTGTCCTACTGTACATATGTGGTATCCTACTGTTCTGTTTTATTTCAATTCCGAATTAGTCCTAAAATATTCCCCATCGACTATTCGCATCCGTCATCAAACGTGCTGCCCGCCTGATTCGGAAGGATGAGGAAAGAACGTGCCATTTTTGTCCAGTATGTGACATGTCCAAACGTGACCTTCGGCTCGTTGCCAGCTATTACCGTCAAGGGCTCGTAAAAAGGCTGAATCTTTTTTGCACACGCACTCCCAACTTCCACCATTTGCCGTATTGAATGTCTTAGTTGCACCGATGTCGGTACTTTTACACCATCCTTCTACATATTTACATCAAAATTTTATAAAATGTTAGTGCTAGTAACCACATGACCACGTACCCACGCTTAGTGTTAGTATGCTAGTATAGTGCATAAAATGTTAGTAAAAATAAAATGAAGTACATTTTTTATGGTTTACATACCGAAAGGATGTCCACTACGCCATCGCTTTAAATAATAACCTGAAACGAGCGATTCTACGATGGGGGAAGACGTGGATAGCAACAGGATTGTTAGTAATAGGAAATACTTCATGGTTAAAAACTCTCAATTTTATTTCAAATTGGAGCAATTCTTTCTAGTTCAAGCCTCGGGTTAAAACTGGATTAGTATTGCAAGAATAACTCCATTTTATAATTAGTTTGATATTCCCCAGACACCCACACTTTTAAGTGAATTAAGGTCAGAATATGTTTATGCATTTTACATAATCCGTCGTTATTGACATATTGCAGACTGAGTTGATTGGATAGGTCGCCTCATTTAGTTCAGAAATGAGCGAATCTTCGCCCTTGCGAGGTGCTGACATTTTCAAGAACTCAAACAAAAGTCAAAACCCAGATGGCTGTTATGAAACAAATTATTAAATGCGTATAACGTCAAGTTTAATTTGAGCAATACACATAGCCCAACGCAGATTGATGATGTGTCATATAATTTTATCTTAATTAAATTAATTACAGTTATCTTGACTGGGGATTTGCATAAATGATAGTTGGATTGAGCAGCTCATTATAAACAATCTGCGTGATTTACTTCCAATATGAAGATAGGCGAGTTTTTGATAAAATTGATCAAGGTTATAAATATCATAGGGCATAATTATTTTTCTTATATATAGTGATCTTGGTCCTGTATTTTATGCCTTGCAAAGTAAAGAGGAAGGGAAGTGGAAATGGACAAATAACAAAAAATGAAGGTTGAAAGTTTGCAAATTCTTGCCAAAATTCAACTCAAGCAGACCATCTTTCATTCATGTTCTCAAACCCTATGCAGAATACCAAATTAAAGTGTGTTCAGCACACAAATCAATCATCAATTAACAAAATGTTATACGATATGATTAATAGGAATTAAGCCACTAATTAAAATAATTGTACAAAAGATGATGGACAAATTGTAGACATTAGCAGCATATTAAATTAATTGTATATTTTAATAAATGTCACACAGTGGGAATCTGGATTGTCAGTCATGGATTGAAAGCTAGAACTTAACAAATTTACGAATCATTATCATCCAATTATTTCGATCAATGGACGCAGAAAATACAAATTATGTAAGTATTATGATTATGATAGAGACTTAATCATTGGTATTTGTACGTTATCATATTTATTGCATCTTCAAATAAATAAATTTTTACGAATCGTGTGACACGATTGCATTGTACATACTCCCATATATGCTAACCTCGAGCCAATGCTACACTTTTATATTATTATTACTCATGCCGGTTCGGGAAGAAGGACATAATGCGCAGTGTCGGATTATCCACTCATCTTTGTTTCCATGCAATCAATCGTTGCAACGTTTCCATGGTAATTGCACTCGTTTTATCAATTCTTATGCAACGTGCCCTATTACAGTTCATAATTTTACAATTAGGACCGAGCTTAGCAGTAAGTTAACGATGTGGTTTGTGAAACCTTTAATATATAAATACTGCTTGAAAATGACAAAAATATTCTAAATAATAGTGTATGTATTTGTCTAATTACGAACTGTAATTGTAATAATTGTTTGTAGAAACGGCATATTTGGCAAACTTGAGTATTTGGGAAATATATTAATTTCCTTTTAAATGTTTAATGACTTGACTCTGTTCTGTTTATCTTTACCGTCCGCGTCATACTTTAGTGCGAGCACCCAACAACTGTATTGTATGAAAACAATTATTTTTGCTTGTGAGCAAATTGTGAGGATTAGAACTCCGGTTAAGATATGAAGCCAATACCCTTAGACATATGCTTGTAAATACCTGCCCAGTAATGAATAATACAAGCTGACACCATTCGGCCAAAACAAACGACCAACGACCTACGACCAAAAACGACAAAGGAGGGAGGGCCGAGTGACACTTTCCATTTTAGCTGCTGACTTTGGAAGCTGTTTGGAATATTGTTGTCGCACCTCAATCCATTATGGTACGGAATTTCCAAGGAAGAGTATGTATGTAAGTGGCATTTGTATAATAATATAATATTATGCAAGAATATATAATATGCTTGCGAGAACAAGTTTTTGCATCTCATTTGCATACCGGTGCAGCAGGTCTGCTACTATGCTCTATTTACCTTTTGTGTCCTAATCATGGTCCACTATAACGTGAATTTATTATCAATGTAAATAAGAATTTATTTATTTATTTTAATTAAATTTACTAAAGAACGTATTGCGCAGCAATCTGTAATTCAAGAATCTTATCCAATGGATGTCCCCCCTCGCCGTGGTACAACAGTTTGACAATTTCCTCCCGCAGAAAGCACGGTCCCGGCAGTACATCTAAACTGGATTAAAACCGTGCCATGTCCGAAACTGAGTTTCGTATCCTTGCAACCTGGTTCTAACTGGTTATGAATAAATGACACGATATAATCTTCATCCTCCCCGCAAATCTCCTTATTGGGTTTGTTAATTTCCGCACAAACGCCACCAACACTGAAAAAATTTGGGCCATGAGAACCACACGGATTTTCTGTACAGGTGGGCATGCCTTCTGACGTCAAATCCATGATAAGTCCCAGCGAACAAATGCCCTGTTTATTATTATCGTACATCTTAAAAACTTTAAAAACGGATTTAGCGTAATTAACGACCTGGGAAAAAATCGGGTAGCAGGCATTACTCTTAGCGTCATAAATATTCATTCTCCTTCCGTAAATGAATGACGGGTCGCAGTCACAATTTCCATAAATGCTTCCCTTTTTCCGAATGAAGTAACGCATTCCAGAACCACAGGGACCTTGACCATACAAACTGAAGCATGACTCACTCCGTTCATCATATCTGTAGCTGACGAGGTCATCATATTTTGAATAATTTTTTAGCTCTGGACATTTCCACTGCCTTAAAATATAAAAATTTATTTTTGTAATGATGTGTATGTAATATTGGGAAATTATAACGTTCTTACAGGGTTTTAATTGAATTCAAATCCAAGTAATTGTCCCATCGTTTTCTTTCTTCTTCTTCTTCCTCATTGGCTTCTAACTCGTCCTTTGGTTCGGAATTTGCTCCTTGCTCGACGGAATCATCGTCAGTTTTTTGTGCATGGGCAGACGAACTATGGACCAGGCAATAGAATATTAGTAGAACAAAAAGTTGCGAAACTTTCATGATGATACAGCCCAAGAGGATAATACTATTCTGCTTCTCCGTTCAAGTAACACCATTAATTTATATAATATGCATAAACCAAGTTGTGTAAAAAACGAGTTTTTACATTTTTTCCCACCCTTTGGTAATTTGTATTCTTCATTTCCATGGAAGAAGCCATGGGACTGGTGTACACAGCAAACTACGTCACGTGTTTTCACATACCCCGTAATATTTGCAAACAAATTCACGGCGTTAACTGATTAATCAAGTCATGATATAACAGGTGGTAACTTCTATGGTCAGCTAACATGTAGTAATTTAATTTGTGAGATACTGAGATTTACAATATGCCAACTACATGTACAAGCATACAGATCAATCCAGGGTAGGAATGTAATACATAAGTATGGCATAAACGCATGAGATTGACACAACTTGTGTAATGGATGATGGCAGAAAAGATTATAAATTCTTGATTTAACCTTGCACATTATTTTCATTAGTTTTATTGTATTTTACGGTGGGAACATGTCAAAGATTAATTGAATAGTTCCCATATTTGCAATTACTGTCTCGCATTACATATTAAAAAAATAAGCATCATATCATATGAGCCCGCAGCCCCTGGACTATAGGGAATAAACTGATTATAAGTATCATAGCGAATGGAATTCCCAACTTCGCAGTATTTTCTGGTCCCAGGGATTCACTAAGGCGACGGGAACTGATTAGGCATGGTTTGAACCAAGCAGAAGTTTTGAATGGCCAACGGTGTCCCTCTGTCACTGAAATTTGATCCGAACTTAATCTTTGGAGCTCCATACGCCGCATTCTCTTTCTTGAATGCTGACTTTATAAATTTACAAAAGTATTCGCAACCAATCTGGACTTGGTGTATACCATCCCCAGTAGCATGGCGTATCCCGTCCTAAAAACCGAAACCGCGCTTATCAACAGTTCCATAATTGCAAATATGCGCTCTAAATAAAATCAAGGCGAATTTTACATAACGTTGTAGAATTTTTACTCAATAGTTGATGCCAAAATGAGATGACACAACTATTGTACACACATCCCACTCGGTGGTAAACTATTGACCGTAATTTACTCAGTTGGTTGTATAATATTCACTCAACTGTTGATTTAAATTACTCAATAATTTATAGATAGATAGATATTTATTGACATAATGGCCTGCGGCCCGCATCAAATGGTTTACAAATACGGTTTCATGGATAAATTGTAAGTTAGGTTCGATACTAAATTAAATAATATTAAAGTCTCGTAAATCATAGTATTCAACACTACATGAGTAGATCATAATAATTAAAGACATCAATCCAAAAAAGGAATACTGATTTAAAAAACTCCTATTGTTCATATTGTTATTGTCATTATACATTTCGAAAAAATGGACGAAATTTTTGCTATACTTAATTAAGTACTTGTTTCTGCTGGGAGATAAAATTTTGCACTGCATGGTTAGATGGTCAACATTTGCATCTGAGTTTGAAGTGCAAAGGGGACACCGCGTTTCAGTAGATATTTTGCGTTCTCCTAGTTTAATTGAATAAAGGCCTATTCTAAGTTGTGAGATAAGGCTGCAAATGGTAAAAGGAAGGTTCATAGTCAAGTAAGGCTCAATTAAGGCGTGAGACTTCATTGCTGCGAAGTGGGGAATACTTGTTGATTTAACGAGTCTCGCAGTATCACCGTTAATCGCTTCTAGCAAAGACTGTCCAACAGCTTTCGATAAATCTGTGGTTAATCTTAATGAGAGGTCCTCCGGTGGTCCTATGAGGTTACGTAGATCTGTGCCTTTTACGAGATTTCGAACTTTGTGGAACCAGCAATATTTTAGGTTCATCCCCTCTTTATTTGCCCATCTTATTTGCCAACGTAGACACTGCCCTAATAGTGAGGATTTTTCTCTTAGGCAAAGCTTGTTCAAAAATTTGAGGCTTTGTTTAATTAACATTGGTCGGAGTTTCCTTAACCCAAATTCCAATCTTACTACGTAATCTGGTGTTGAATTTGGTATTCTCATTAGACGTTTAAAAAAGCGGACGGGAATTTTCTCAATTTCGTCAATATGGTCCAGCGCCCACACAGGTGATGCGTACATGAGGACAGTTTTGGCGAGTCAAATTACTTAATAATTGAGTAAAATTTCCTCAACAATTGAGTAAAATTCCTCAACGATTGAGTAACATTTCCTCAACGGTAGTCAACGGTTTGATCAAATGTAATTTTCCTCAATAGAAGACCAAATAATTTCCAACTGGTGGTATAAAATCATTTCCCCAACCACGCTGCATATTTTTTGATTTCGGGTTGAGTAAAATGTCTTCAACATTGTAGAAGAATTCACCAATTCCATTTTACTCAACCAGGTGTGCACAACTTTACAGTTCATAAATGATGTGGGAATTGGAGTAAAAATTTTATAATCAGTTTGACCAACCAAATATGGAGTTGTACACGGTTATGGGTTTAATCCGATTGCCCCAATACTTAATGCTCATCCTCTGCTGTAAATGTTGAAGAAGAGGTCCGAATGGCTGAAAGTGGAGCAATATTGCTTCGAAAATATAAAAAAGATAGGTTCCTTTATCCCGATTGAGACGTGTATCTCGTCAATAAATAACTTTATGGGAAATTTAAATGAAAGTAATTTTTTAAATGCATTAAATACTAAACGTTATTTCTACATACCTTTGAGTTGCTGATCCATCCGATAAGTTTGATGGAGTAATTCAATCTTTGACGCTGAACTATTGAAATATTACCCACCCATGTAGATGCTCTTATATATGAATGCAGTGTTAACAGGATTGCCTCCTCCATTTCCATCTGAGTAATTTGCTGTAGAAGTAGTGACGACTTGATAGGTGGTGTCCAATACTAGGTATTGAAAATAATATACATCCACTAATGCTGCCACAATTTGACAAAATTATACTGTCGAAATGACAAACCGAATATCCGAATATCGAATTTCATAAGTTCACCTGAATATTCTTCAAACATAATATTTGGACCAATTTACAGGTTTGTCATAATTTTCAATAATTAGTAAATAATGAATCAAGAACCGATGTTTTAACTCTTGCACTTCAGTGCTTCCGTTACAGAGTTGTATGCTACATATGAATGTCACCTGACTACAAACATAGCAAAGCAAACCAAACAAACACTTTAAAAACGGCGCCAATAACAAACCACACTTGCATCACTCAGCAATTCCGTAGCAAGGCCAAGGCATTATTAAAAAAACAAGTTAGTTACATTTATCGGAATAATTTTGTATTTGTTTATATAGATAAATCCATCAGGTAATCAATTCCTGAATTATGCATATTGCATTGATTGCTCTACATATATATCTATAAAGGCTAGATTACACTCATGAATACACTATTAACTTATACTACTATATACGACTATTTGATGCAGGTCATAAAGTGATGCACACGTCCAACAATACAAAACCTGTTGAAGTCAGCCTTGATTACAATTCATCATCTTCTAACCCATGCCATGCTAGCAAGTGGTGAACCAATGCTTAGACTTTTATATAGGCACTAGTCAGTCTCAGGACACGTGCTATTGGATGGAATTCACATTTTGTATTCATTTTATACTTCAAAGAGGATACAACCCTACCCCAATTATTCTTCAACGCGGTGTTTCTCGTTTTAATTATAATTTTCATACTACAACGTCCAGAAAAATCACTGGGGTTAACCATGTCGAAGGAAGTTCCCTGGGTGAATTATTGTTTTCCAATTGTAGGCCACGGTCCGCAACTAATTTGGAACAATACGCGCTTTCTAAAACAATCTTTCGCCACGTACGGGAACGCCTTTAAAATTAAAGTCTTCCGAGTAAAAGTAGCAGTCTTTTGTGACCGAATTTATTCCGAGCAAATGCTGCAATGTGGGGATGATCAGTTTTCCATGTTTCGTGTTCTGAACGATATTTATATCGGGGAAGCGTTTCAAGAGTGCGGTCTCTCATTAAAGTCTTTGGTAGCAATCTTCAAAAAGGTTGCGGAGTTAAGGGCCGAATCCATTTTACCAGTCATTCAATCTCAGGCAAGCCTAATTAAGATATCACTTATTGTTATTGCAAATATTACACAAATTTCAATTTTTGGCAAACTCATCTTTTTTGGCAGACTTTGAACCTAATAGAAAATATTCGTCACGCATCTAACCTCACACCCGACAAGCTGATCAATCTAAAGCCGCACGTGTCGAATTATGTTGTTACTACAACGGCGAAATGCTTATTTGGAATAAATCTTACGGATGAAATGCTTCAAATATTTCAAAAATATGTTAAGATCCTAAGTGCCGCAAGCGTTGCGAGTCACATCGTGCCAAAATGGATCATCAGAGCTTGCACTCAGTGGAAACTAAACCAACTTTGTCGACAATTCGGGGATGGAATATTAAGTCAAGAAATTGAAACGTATCGCAGTGAAAAAAACAAATCGCTTTCACCCATTCTACGGTAATTATCTATTTCGAAACCGCTCAAAAATAATTAACTGATTCACTCACACAACGTTTCTCAATCATGAAGGGCTGCTGTCGACTCTCACAACGAAAGGACCATGTTACCCCTGTCAAACAATGAAATCGCTTGCGTAATTGTTAGCGCTCTTTATATTGGAGCTGAAAATACTTCCGTCTGTATAATCAATAATCTCATCGACTTATATAACAATCCCGAGATTTTGGACAAACTCCGCAAAGAAATTGCACCTTTTGTCTCCGGTTCTCGTGATATTCTGGAGGCACCATTCTTCAACGCGTGCATATTGGAAAGCACACGGTTAAATTCAAATATTTTCGAGCTAATGCGAACTCCAATTGGAATGTATGTAAGCTTCATTACATAATATTAACTAAAATTAATTAAAAACAATAACTTAATCTTTCCCTTGACAGCCAATCATTGGGAGAGTATTGCATTCGTGACGTTGATATGGTAGCAATGTCTCCATTCCTTATTAACGTACATGGATCGGCAAGCAAACATTTTTCTCAGCCAACCAAATTTAATCCTGACAGATACTTTGGATCTGAGCAGGAATCATTAATTGAGAGTGGGGCAATGATTTATGGATCTGGGCAGCACGCTTGCCCTGGAAAAAGTTTTGCAATTTATGTAACCAAAATGGCATTAGCCATGTTCATTACAGGACTCTCAGTTGATTTGGAAGCCTCACAGATTTCTGACACGGATTACCTTAGTACTGGTGCAATGGCGGAGAGAACTTTTCTTGCAAAATTCAATCATACATAATTACGACGATTGTGTCAATTTCAGTATAAGAGACCGAAGACAAAATTAAAGAATACAATTTAACTTGTGAATTGGATTATGAATTTCTTAGAATATCATCTTTACATATTACAAACAATTTGGTGCACAACTTGCAATGTAAACAAGCCAACTTAATTTTCAAGTAACTAAGAACTTAAACATCCAAGGTTCTAAATTATAAATGATCCTTGGTTTTATGCTTCAATTTCAAGAAATTGATGAAATTGAAGAGATACCTATTTTGTTGTTGAATTGTATTCTGTGAAACCAACTAATTAGGCGACTCTTCCAACCTGCGCCCTGTTAAGATGGGTTGTAGGACTCAGTCCCTCCGTCCCAGGCCCCCTGGACGAGTACCTCCGTACTACGTATTTATTTACAAAATAAGCTACATCTTGCATTGCATATAAAATTTGCATACTAAATATTATTATGACATATAGTCTCTTACTGGTAAAAGAGGGACTCAGTCCGGGGGGACTGGGACGGAGGGCGAGGGACTCAGTCCGGGCCTCCGGGCACCGTTAAGATGCACTAGAAATAGATTGGGGACTCCTCTTCTCATGCAGTAACATATGTACTTAATTATCTCATTTCTGTTTTCAAAATGATGCTTGGGTTGAAATTATTAAAAGACGAGTACATAACCAAACCTGGAAATTGTTCACCTCAAAATTTAAAATTTAAACTCCACCTTAAATTTCATTCCGTTTCATCAGAGCAGAGTATTATCCATTCTTCCGCTTTGAGACTTGATAAGATATTGTTGTTGTACCACTCATCAAGAGTGCTCAAATTGTGCAAGAGTGACTCTTGTGCAATTGGTTACTTAATGTTCTTCTCTGTTCTTCCCTGTTCTTCTTCTATTTTTATTAAAACGATGAGTAAATCAAATCACTCTTTCTCATTTTCATGCAGCGTATCATCTGAACAACTTCACTTTCTCATCCCATCCCAACCCAACTCGGTGCGGTGGTGGTGGAATATTTATATACTTGCAGCTGGCTGACATTATAAACAAAACCCAAATCACAAAAATACTTTTTGTGACATTATTAAATAATAACGGAATATTTACAAAAATGTCGGACTCTCCAGAAGTTAAGTGTATAATTTGTTACGACAATTGTGAATTAGTTGAAATAGATAATGATTCCAACCCAATATCTTTATTTAGTCATTTGTGCAATCAGTATTTTCCAAGGAGAAGTAGAGTTAATTACAATTTAACTCAAACAATAACAAGAATAATGTGTTGTCAACCTTGTAACGATTTGCTCCAACAAATTTATGAATTAAATGAAATTCTGAAGCAAGTCGAATGGCAAGTTAAGGACTTGGTGGATTTGTGTATGAGCAAAGGTCAAGAAAAGGGTGAGTGTTTCATTCAACGCAACGTCTCAAGAAAAACATTCCATTACTTTGGTTAATTAATTAATTGGTGTGGGTTTCTGTTATTTCACTTATTAGGGGAGGAGGAGGATGATGTGGACTTGGCGAATTTGGCTCTGATTAAGGACGAGCCGATAAGTGAGGAAGAGGAAGACGCCGCTTTCTTATCAAGTCAGGAAGTTTCTCTGGACAAGGACGACGAAATTACGCAAAAGGAACAGAACAGCGGAGAAGAAGGAGAAACGTATGTTATAAAGCTTATATAGTGTATCTTTATTTTTGGTAAATAATGACAATCTTTCTTGATTGGATATGACATGCCAGGTCAGACTCAGAAATAATTAAAAGAACAATGAGAAGGACGACAACAAAATCGGGAAGGCGTGTTATTTACGTGGAGGAAGACTCCAGTAGTTCGAGTACTGACTCTTCTGTGGGGGCAGGATCATCTAGGTCGAATAATTTACGAAGAAAGAAGAGGACAATATCATCATCCTCGTCTTCGTCATCCTCGTCTTCGTCATCATCTTGTTCATGTTCGTCTTGTTCATGTTCGTCTTGTTCACGTAAGCTTCTAAATTATATATAAATTAGGTTGATAATATTCAATTTAAAGCATTTTTTTCTTTCTTTAGTGAACAATTCGCCAGTCCCATCAAGCATGAATTTGGGAGCAGAAGGAGAAAGTAGTGATTATTTATCCGAGGATGATAAGTCTACTCGTGTGAAGGAACCAATATATTGCAAGTTCTGTTGTGAGGAATTCCCTACAACTACGGCAAGATATCGCCACCAAAGAATCTGCAAATCTGGAGGCTTTTCTTGCCCCGTCTGCAGTAAAATATTTTCCGGTCTTAAACGATGCTACGTTCATCAAGTTCGTTCCTGTGGGGTTGATACTTTTAGTAAAGACGAGTTGCAAAAAGTTGGCATAGTTTTCTGTGATTTTGAAGATTGCAATTTTATGGTTGCAAGCAAGTCAAACATGGAAAGGTAAGTGAAACTAATACGGTAAATTACGTAATATTATTCACACCCAAGGAGAGATGTTTACCCGGGTTTTTCCTTCTCTTGCAGACACACTCGAACCCACACCCGTGAAAAATCATGGCTATGTTCAAAATGTGGGAGAGCCTTCGCAGAGAAGTACGGACTAGACCAGCATTCCAGACAACCCACCGATTGTGGAATTCAGTTATCAACTCGCTTACAGGAATTCCAGGATATTTCTGTTCCAAAGCCTTTCCCATGCCCAAGAAGCGGTTGTGGGTTTTCCTTCAACTCTGATGAGCGCTTATCTCAACACATTGTAAAGATTCACGAAAGCAATGGAGGAGAAGAAGATCTCGTGGATTGTGGAATTTGTGGAAGATCCCTCAAAAAGCATTCTCTCCCTGAGCACATAAAAAGAGTTCATGAAAGGAAGAAGCAGCATACTTGTACAGAATGTGATAAACGTTTCCACTCTTTGCGGGAACTTCAAATGCATGGATTACGGATGCACACTTCGGTGAAAGGAAGCTTGCAATGTGAACAGTGCAATAAGACATTTTCCACGGCGACGGACTTGAAGAAACATATGATAAGAATTCATGGAAACGGGGAGAGGAACTTTGTTTGCGAAAGTTGCGGGTTTGCATTCAAGACTAACGCGGAATTAGCTAGGCATACGAGACGGAAACATAAAAATGATTCCTCGGAAAATACGAAGCTCAGGAAGAAAAGAAGAACTGGAACATCGACAATAGAAGATACAGGATTACAAGAAGGAATGGTGGAGGTAGATGGTGTGTTTCAGGAAATAATGGGTTTGGTGCAGTGAAATGTTCTTAATATTCTATCGTATGACAAATTGATGTTCAAAAGGAAGCCGTGTTAGTATTTTTAAAATCCAATTTTGGATGTTTAATAAATACAGTGCTTAGAAATGTCTGGTTTTTCTACATTTATTTCAGTTTACTCAAAAAAAATTGAAACTCAATCTGTTTTATAAAACTTTCAAATTATTCATTAAACTCTTTCATACGTATTTCTATTTCGGCTATTCAATCGACATATAGCAGGTGCAAATTTAACAGTGTCGAATTATTCGAAACAGATCTTTGATCTTTACCATTTCACTAAAATTGCTTAATAATTTGGTGGGTTTTAGGCCTTTTCAAATGGCCTTATATGGTTGCTAAGATGTCCGTCCGTCCGTCTGTCTGTCCGTAAGCAGGATA
>JAQFZJ010000286.1:0-37249 GCA_034695645.1 Folsomia fimetaria | reverse complement strand
ATATTCTTTCTGACCGTCAAGCGTAACTAGCTTTCTATAAAGCAAGCTTGATGTAATAAACAAACAAACAAACAAACTACTTACAAACAATAGAAAATGGCGGCGCAAAATTAGATTGCGGTACTATTTGCTTTCATTTGTCTCAATCTTGTTTCTTTGTGCTCTCTATAAAACTCACCTTGACAAATGAAATGAACAACAGGAATGAAATGAAATAAATGAAGTTATCATGCAGCAATTAGTGAATATATTGCGCTTTTAAGAATGCATTTCAGAAACAACAATGAAGTGAGTTATTAGCATGCTCCTCAGATACCGATATACAAACAGACTGCATGATGAGATGTGTGCATCCTTCAAAACCTGCTCCATACTAATGACGGCTACACCACCAGAGGAAATGCGAATGAATTCAGTTCATTTCAAAAGGCAACTGGATTTATGTTAACGCTTTATTTCTGAAAGTGGTAAATTTATTGCCTCACTTCACCGTTTTTTACAGACATCATGCAGCTTTCATTGCTCTTGAGACACGTTGTTTCCATCCATTCTCCGATTTCATTGAACTACTTATACTTGCCTACTTGCGGATGTTGAAACACTTTTCGCAAAATGCCTCTGCTCCAAGCTAAATTGTGTATGCAAATTGAATGCAACATTTTAAATAACATATTCAGTTTTTTTCTAAAGTGCAACAACATTGCAACTTTTATCGCAATCGGATAAATTAAATGTAATGGACAATGAAAAGTTTTATCAAGTCAATCGAATCGTGGAAAGCCTCCCAATGAACATGCTGCAATTCAACACATATACAAAATCTGAGGAAAATTGACAATTTCTTAAACTGTCAAATTGTAATATATTTATAAAAAATAAAAACCAGTGGGCTTTGAGAGTGAAAAATACATGATTTTAGATGACTCAAGAATAAATGAGTCTCAGTCTATGAGTAAAAATGTGTTAATTCCACGTCTGCCCCTTCAATATGTTTTTGGGCTGAGCAGTCAGTGAATGAAAAAGGAACCCACCACGAAGTTAATCTTCCAAAGCACATAATCCCATTCAGTCTTGAAATCTGGGAATAATGAGAAACCATGATAGTTAAGGATTACTTGGGACATATTACAGATTAGTTGAAACCTCTGAACATACAACACTCCCTTATTCAACTTCATTTCCTCCATTCTCATCAGGAAATGAGTATAAGCAAGGAAAAACATTTCTATGAGCCGTACAATTAGAATTACGGCTTTATTCGTCAAAATAAAAATTAACGGATTTGTTTTGCATGTCTTTTTTCATGACTAATATTAACAAACGATGGAACAATTGCTTTTAAGAGATGATGACTAGATGTTGTTGGTATAACTTTGAAATACAACAATGGCAATTCATTCAGCTTATTAGAGACGGCTTTAAAGAAGAAGTTGACTTTTACACACTCTTCTCCAACACCAATACCTCACCTCACTCATGAAGACAATCATTCATTCATTCCTCTTAGCTTGGTCTGGTCTATCTGTAACATAATCTTGTACCTTGTTGTACATTTTTTGCGTAATGTTATTCGTCGGGTAGGAACAATGGGAGAGGGACAAGCGGAGACGAAGAGGAGGAACATTTAAAACATGCTTCGGGTTGAATGAGGATCGAGATGAGGGTGAGAATGACAAGCCATGTTGTTGCTGTATGCTATGCCGTATTGCATACCGTATTGCTCCATACAAAATTATTATTGTGAATGGACCATCATAAAAAATTAAGACTGTGATTATTACCCCGCTGTTTAAGACGATTCATCAATTTGAATGCCTATCTTAGAATTAACAAAACATATTGAAATGATCAAGTTTATAGGTATAACATAAACTTGTTCTCTCTTCAAAAACTCTTCAAAAACTCTGCAAAATACGAAACTCATAAAAGCGATGAATTTTTCGAACCCGGCTAAATAAAAAAATGCGTGTTAAAGTGGGTGAGCCAAAGCCAGTATTATTAGCTAACACATACATACATCTCCTATTCAGCCATCCATCCACTTTAGTCTGTGTATGAACAATCATTTGCTTTTATCTTGTGCGTGTCCTGGATTATGAACGGATTCCCCATTTTTTTCTATTATTATTGCCCTTGCTCTCACTTAACATTGCTTTGGGTGACTTTGACAGTTGAGCAACATCCCCATTGTTGATTGTATTTTCGAGATTTACTTTGAAATGAATCTCTAGCACTCAGAGAACGGTTGAGCAGTGGTGACAGTAAGTCGTGAATAAACATTGGAGAATCCTATACTGAAAGATGTAAGGGTGATGTGAGACTGCGGAAATACGTATCACAAAACAAATCCGTACACTTCATAATTTATAGAATTTGAAGATACGACACATTCTAATAAAATTATGTCAATGAATTTCTGATTAACTTCAGACATTTTAAATTTACTGAATCTATACGATATTCTGAGTTATTATGAACGACGAGAATACTGTAAAGGTCCATTAATTATGTTACACCCTACATTGCATGGTTGACTATTAGCAGGAGGGCAACAGATGATGTCAAGTTCATATGGACAGACCCCTCTTTGCAGCTCAGAAAATGAATAAGTCTTGAATAAAGAACGGAGGAAGATTACACATCTCATCACATCACCCATTGACACTTCCAGTCAAATAAAGAAAATTAATGACCCAGTGACAATAGTCAAATGATGACTTTTCTTCTTATTGCACAATACTCTCCTTCTCCTTCCTTATTACGAACGAACTGAATGGATGGAAATTGAGAACAATTCAAGTCTGACATCAGTTGGATTTGTAATAAACACAGGCAAACCAATAAAGTAGGGAGTGCAGTGCATGAGACGAGAGTGATGTTCATTTACATTGAATTGTTTCAGTGCTACCCTCAAGAATCATACATACAAACAACCTCTGTTGTCCCAAGTACTACTTGAGTTGACATTTACACCTTAGTAGAAAAGAACTTGTTTTCTTTGCCATTGCACCCCATTTGCCCCTCACAATATATAAATACATGACAAACAGGGTGACGCTACTAATTTACTACCATAAGCATTTTTCAGACTGACAAATACAGGAAACAATAGCAGGAGATTTATTATACGTACAAATTATGTTTTATTACATGGCATTGTCCACAATACGATAAAATTGAACTTGAATGTAATGAAATTTGTACATTTTGACAATATCAAGTAGCCATGTATGATGTATGTGTGATGATGAGCAAGATTTTTGACAATCACTTACTCCTGTATTACTCGACAATTGGTCTGACTCTCCTTTGAAGTGTTGACAATTTTTTCAGGAAGGTGTGCTGACGATAATTACAATATTTGTTTGTCAGCTGTAAGTTGTTAATACCACTGTCCTCGCATGTAAAGGGTCTAACTGCTAATGCAAATGCGTGTCTAGTTGTTAGTTTTGCTGTACAAGCCACACAAAAGCATGTTTCGTCTCGCTGGCGTCACATTTGTGTGTTGACAATCATCATTCATAAATGTGCTGAGTGAGTGTTGGTACTAATTACACTGCAAATTATCGGGTTACTTGTGACACGCTTGACAAACAAAATTAAAATCATTTTATTTGAATGAGATGGAAAAGTACGGAATGAAAGAGTTGGCCTTGGATGAATGGATGGGTATTTCCAGGATTACTTTGGATCTGTAGGAAAATGACCCCGACTGAACTAAACTCGGGCATCAGCTCAGCCCTGGAGTCACTCCGAAAAAGGAGAGAAATTCAGTTGTAGCCGGATTTCCGCTAGGTCACACCAACATCTCCCCTCCTCCCCCGTTCTCCACAAATACAGATACTCGGAGAAAGCGGAGTTCATTATTTGGGTGGAATGTTTCATATAGAATCACCCTCTGCATCCTTCCCGTATCCTTTTCAAACTCATATTGTAAATGATGTCCGACCCCAACTCACACAAATTATTTTCATTCACACAAACCCTGCTGCAAAATGGTAAAAGATCGGAAATACGACATTCCCTATCGTATGGAGTCACTTAATTTGAATGATTTCGACTCATATGAGTACGTTAACATATATGTTAATTTAACCTCTGTTTCGATTACTTTTCCATTGGAATAAGTTTCTGTATGAATGAATACATGAGGTTATTTACCTTGCATTGTCATTTTCACATCAAAATAATTAATGCTTTATACAGATATGTGCATATCCACCTCACCTACATACACATACGACTGAGTTCATAAGTCAGATATCCTTGTTGCCCCCATACTTGCCGTGTCTTTGCTTGTGTCCCTCATTGTGATGATACGGGGCATATTGAAACAAAACCAAAACTGTTGTCAAATCTTCCATCATCGCAATATCGGATTCCAATCTACAGTTCGCTCTCCTCCGCCACCAGCGTGGCCAACTTGTTTACGCCGACCTCGTGACCAACAACTCCCATCAGAGCGCCTTGGAGTTAGCATTCGTTCAATCAAATTGATGGGAGGTGATGACTTGCAAAAGGATTTAGATTGCATTCCACGACGCAGGGTAAACAAAATTAAAACACTACTCCACGCCTACTTAGCATATCATGACACAAATACAATTATTATTATCCGGACATTTTATAAATATGACCAACCTCCACCAATGATATGATTTTGGTATGGTGTAGGTAGTGCATAAAGAAGACAAGAAGCAAATGACAATGATTTCCTCTTCCCCAAGAAAGCTATCATGGCATCGTACATCATCCACTAAAAGTTTCATGTTCAACATCCCTTTGCATAAAGAGAGAGATGGTATCGGGATATCAATCAAGCTTCTGCAAATGCATTTGATTTGTCTTCCAAAGTCAAGATTTTATCAGATTTTGGCGAGTGAGTAGCAAATCAAATGTGGTAGCTGGCAGAAGATGCAGCGGAGAGAGAGAGAGACGGAACAACAATAGTGCTTTCATGTAACTAATTTAATGCGACCACCTTTAATAACAAAATGGTCAATTGTTGGACTCACAAGCAGGCAGGCAGATACGGCTGGGCTTTGCAAGCGAAATTGATTAGCAGACAATGCACCACTTGGAAAAGTGAGCATTGTTCAAAGGTGGTTGTGTTTATACCTCAGCAGCTGTAAGGTATTTCAAGTCAGGATTCCTGGAAAAATAGTCGTCGCACTTATCTGTACAACTTCTTCTATTCAAGTCTGTAGACGTATCGGTAGTAGGTATTGTAGGTAAGGAATTAAATGAATGAATGGCTCTGCTCAAAGTAGTTGAGGTTGAGTGAGTAAGATTTAAAATATGTATGACTGAGCGGTTTGAATTTTTTGTGGAAGCCATATTCAAACTCAAAATTAAATTAAATTGAAACAAAAAACAAAGCCATTAATCGCTTCACTTCAAAAAGATCAATAAACCACCAACAAACGAAATGAATCCGATGCAAAGATCAGCTCATAGATCTGCAGTGAAGTGCAATGCAGTGCAGCAATAAAAAGTAAACGAAGGGGTGAGCTTTAGCTCATTAATCTTTGAGTAAAAAGAAGAGATGCCCTTCAGCCTTTGGGAGAAATGAGATGAATAAGTGGATTTTTCTAATGCATTCATAATACAACCTCATCATAATCTCATACTGCTCTTATCCAGCAGCAGGAGCACACAAGTAAAGTGCTCAAGATTTCGGATCTCAATGTTGAATGTCTCGTGCCCATAATTCAACCAAGGATGCTCAGAGAGAAGAGTTTGTGACTTATTATGCAACCACGGCTGCTGCTATTTGAAATAGGTATCAGTAGTCATCCATATATACAAAGTCGGCATGATTTATAAGTGGAGATGATTCTCTCCCTCTGCACTCCACCCTTGCCGGACCAATCCTCCAGATTTTACACTGCCAGACAATGTTTTATCCCAAACAAGAAGAGTAACACCCAATATACATACACTGCACTTACTTGGTTGAAGTAAAAATACTACTTATAATGCAAACCTATAATATGATAGGTTATGAGTTATTTTACCAAATGTAAATCATGCTCTATGTATGTTCTGTATATTATGCTTTTGGCTAACACGTAACTTATTATTCTATACATTAAAATCACTTCATCTTTTCCCTACCTCCTGGCTTCCTCATGCTCATCTCCATCTAGATTTATTTTCTTTTCGAATTTTTCATAATAAAATACGCAGTCAGAGCCAAATAAATGAGGAAGAGGAAGGGTACATCAGTGGTGGTATATGCATAAAAGTAATGGAGGTAAGAAATGACGGTCAGGTTCATCTCCCAACTTTCTTGAGACATGAGCGAGCTGTTGGATGGATGGATGGATGAGGGGATATGATGTCATTCATAATAATAACTTGACATAAGGCACCACCACATTGCATTCAAGATCTAACCAATTTCCATCCCCACAAATTTATTTTATTTTGAAACCTCAACAACATCAAACAAAAGCAACATAAAAGAGGCGTGAAGTGAGTGCAGGGTTGGAAATGAGACAAGACATCCCATGTTGGTTAGTTGACGGAATCTTTATACTTTTCCTTACTCATTCACTATTACACTATGTATACGGATTACAGATGGATAGATACAGCTAACTCTTTCCTTTCTCTCTCAATTGGTAAAAAGCCGACAGTTCCTTCATTCCTTTTGGAATCAAATTAAAATCAAAATCTCACCCTTCACAATAATATCTCTTCCACATTTACACATTGTCTGATGGGATGGAATTTTGATTTCCTTGAGAAAATACATAAACTTATTCATGACCTGTTTATTACGCTAAACCCACCACTGCTACTTATTAAGGTTTGCATGCAAATGTGAAAACTAGCTGAGATGTGCATTAGTTGGGTGTAGTAAGTAATCTTCATTTTGTTGATATTATACAATATCACATCTAATCATTCACATCTCAAAAGTTGGACAGACACGAGCACATTTTCTTATTAGAGTTTTGTGATGATGGGGATGATGATGATGGAAGGAGTATATCTGTACAACTTGTGGGATTTCTCCATGCAAATAGGATAAAGATGTTGCAACAGCAAGAAGACAAGACACAAATAATGCTGTAGGGATTTACTTGTTCCTCATCATCAGCACCTCGTTATTACTATGCAAATTGGGTTCAAACAAACCAGACAGAATCAGAGCAGGGTTGGATTCAACATCATATAGAGTGGCATTATCTCATTTACAATCTTTTTTAGTCTTTTATAATGCATACCACTGATTTCATACGGATTGTGTGGTATGAGATATCAGCATTCGCTCTTCTTAATAATGCAGTTGATTACGAATTGTCACAAAGCAAAGAATCAACATGTAAACTTACGGCATAGCTATAGATGTGGGTTGAAATCTCTGGTCATATTGCTGGTGTCTGTAAAATTTAAAAAAAGAGAGAATTATTCAAATGTACAACAATGTTTGGAGTTAGGATATCATGAATGTTTTGTTTTCTTGGTAAAAACGTATTGTGGAGATTCAGACGCATGTCGTATTGACCTTTTGTGTTTGAATACACAGCCCAGTTTAATAACTAGGTACCCTCACTCACTGGTCGGGTTCTAGTTTTGATTGAGGTAGTGAAATAAATCATTATAAAATGCCCCGTAGCAATTATTTTGACGTGTGGAATGCCACGATGGAACAGTTTTATTCGCCACAAATTTAATCCGCACATCTTCACCTATTACACAGTAATTGTCCGCAAAACTTTACAATATTTTATCACTTAGACATTCTGATTTTTCTACTAGTTTTTGTCCCAAATCAATTACTCTTGTATCATGAAATGAGCCACTATACTAAACTTGATTACTGATTTATGATATTAATTTGCGATAAATCCCGACTAATTTACGGTTGGCAAATATCATAATTTATTTATTACAGTGCAACAATGTATTTTACGGATTGCTCCAACTTTCTTGCAGTAATTTCTCTGCATTTTCACATTTTTTGTTGTACTGGAATCTGATCGAAAGTTTTCCTTGAATCCAAGAGAATCCAAGAGATTTTTGACCTTTAACAGTTAGCAATAATAAGCAGCACCCACCAAATAAATTGTTGTAATGGCAGGGTTAATTGTTGGCTGAGTAAGCCCCTATATTCTCCTCAAACCTTCCACGTAATAATTTCTATCGGCACTGCGCTCGTGATTAAACCCAATACAATAACACTTTGTTTGAAGCCCTGCCAATGATCTGCGGTAAGGTTGTCTGTCTAGCGTAAAATAAGATGAGATGACCCATCTCTGACTGTAAATGTCCGTCAAAACAGCCTCGAATTCACCACTGCATTTATTGTCGGGTAAAAAAACCAGCACAGCAAGACATCAAACCATTAAAACATCAATTCCAAATTTTCTGTCACTGTCAATTCCGTTGTGGTTGACAATAATTGATTGAGAGAAGAGACTATAGAACGACATTGACGATGCATGCATAGTGAAGAAATATACAAAATGTTCTGACAATTTATAATTTTTCAATCAAAACATTGTTCAGATTGGCAATGTTGTCAACAATTACGATTCCTTGATCAACAAACATAATATTCTAAATGAACACATTTAAGTTATTGTGAGGAAGCTGTCTTAATGATGTCTTAAAAATTCACAATTACAGTAAAATTGTAATTGCATTTAATCGGATGGAAGGAAAAGTAGTAAAAACAGAAATTACAACAAAATTAGACAAGAAGAGCTGATTTTGTATACGAGGGAAAGGAAAAGCATGCACAATTCTCAACTTTGATATTAAAACCAGTTTTGAAACCTATTCCTCTTTACTCTGATTTGAATAGCTAATCACTGCTTTCCTTTGAATTTAGAGCTCCTCCAATTAATTCCCATTTGAAGTTGCAAGTATTTTATTTGTTTGCAAATTTATGCCCGGCAGCTAATTGTATTTTTTCGTTTAAAATAAGCCCTTCGTTTGTTCCCCCTTGCTTCTTGTTCTGCTCTGCAAGGGTGGAATGTGGATCAATAACAAATTAATGACAAGTATAATCGATTTAATTTGGTGGCAATAACACTAAATTTTTTTCATGTGAATACTATTAAAAAGGATTAAAAAATCATCTAACGACTTTATTCTTATTGCGTACAAATTTAAGCACTCAGAAATAATTTAAAAAGTGCAGTTCATTTTTAATTAAGGACTGCAGCTTCAGTGCTCACACAATGTTGCAACCGGGCCATGAAATAATAGAATCCGGTAAAAATAAGTTGGAACTCTAATTAAAAACCATTGCCTGCATTTAAATGATCTTGTTCAGTTTCGCTCTGTTCTCTTGTGAATCGAATCAAGTCTTTCATTAAACGATGCGCCGCTGTTTCAAATTTTCCTTTGTAGCTGGGTTCACCCAAATTTTGTTAACTGGTAAAATGCTCCTCTATACCAGATAGATACCACAGACGCAGTCGAATAATTTCTCTGTTTTGAATGCTGGATTGAGATCATCATCATCATCATCATCTAAAAATTACATGCACCATTACTTCCCATGGGTGTTTCCTAACCAAAGTTGTTGGTCAAATCCTATCCTGACGAATCATTCCTATTTTGACAAACAGCTATTAAAACCATTAAACCCAAATTTAAATAGAAAACGCATTCACGTAAGAAAAATCCTGAACGATTATTGAGCCCACCTATCCAACCAACCAAAGTGAAGTATCTACAATGACAATAACTATGCACTGCACAATAATGATTCAACTACAATGCTTCAAAGTGCTTAAAACTGTCGCTTTCAAACCCTAGTCTGTGAAATAACAATGTTTGTGACACTCATAAAAAAGAAGTGTGAGAGTGAATCGTGCATTAAAGAATTACGACAATAATACTTCGCACCTCGTTCGTATTGAGAATAATTGAGTGCTCAATAACAATCAAAAGCCGAGAACCTGATCTAATTTTGTATTCTTGACTTGACCTAAGCTCCGATATTTAAAGCAATTTAATGTATCAGGCTCAGCCTTGCAATTGAAATGCACGAGCTGCTACAAAGAGGAAGCACGTGAAAATAACGCCTTTTTCTATCCCTTTCTCTGTCATTTGGGTAAAAATTAAATATTCCTTCGCTTCACTATTCAGAACAAAGAGGCAGCTAAAAAGGTTCAGCTTTTTACTCGCAAAAACTACTGAAAAAGAAAAGAAGGGAGCTTTTGAATTATGCTCCATCAAATTAAAACAATATGGAACATCAAGGAGTAGGAATAAAAATGTAGTAGAGTAGGAAAGAGAGTGAGCAGGATTGGGTGCTAACAACTACGAATTGTTTAAAACGAGGCACAGTTTTGTATAAATGAGCTTTTGCCACTTCATGATTTTTTCGTTGGGAGAAGAAGGGTGTAAGTTAATAGGAACTTGAAAGTTTAATTAAGAGGGTCATGCACATTCTTAATTTGATTAAGACTTGAATTATGGCCTTTTTTATTCTACAGTAATTAAAGCGAAAAAATAACACTGTTTCTCTCAGATTCTAGAAAACTCGATTTCACGCAGCAGATTTCCATAAAAGAGCAGTATGGAGTTGAAATAAAATAAACATGCATGAACTCAAAACTTAATTTTTCGTAATTTGGTCCCATTCAATCATTTCTTTGCGAGTTGTTTGGGCACTAAAATTTATTGCTTACTCAATTTGTGTTGAATAACTAAGAGTTAGTTTATAAAGAATCAACAATAAACAGTTGACGATGAAGTATTTATTTTGTGCTTTAATTAATGAAATTACAGAAAAGCAAAAAATAAAACTTCTTTCACACTGTAACAACTCTGCCTCGTCGAAGGCAGAGTTTGCATAAACCTGTTGGTTTGTATGTATATCGAGTGGATGAGATCCTTAATACGATTCAGATTCAAATCCAATATGACTGCATCAGAGGAAAAAAGGGGGAATAACTCTTCAGCATATGCTTTTAAGCAACCTTGCACTCTGTAGAAAATTTACATGTCAAAGTTGAATAACAAGAGAGTGAAACCAAAATTGAGGTTTTCGTCTAATTTTGAAACAAACATGTGCTACAATTTAGTTGCATGCATACAGAGTCCATGTTAAAAACGGCTTTCACCGCAGTATGAAATGTGTGCAGCGCGGATCTATTAAAAATTCACACCTCTCTTTTAGAAAGCTCTTTGATCCTCACAACCCCTTTGGCCGGGGTGACACTCTGAGATTGGATCCAGGAAATGCGTCACTTTATGTGATTGAAGAGTCGAAAGAACCAAATAAAAGAAAAGGAATAGAATAGCGAATGATCCGATCAGTCAGTAGATACGGTTATGCGATTCCCCCAATTCTGTACGTAGCATTACATTTGTTCCCCCATTCCTTTGTAATAAATGACTTCTGTACTTCTCCAATGCTACAAAAAATATTATGATACACGTCAAATCAATATTAAGCGTTATGTATTTGTCGTTGTTTTTCTGAACCCAAGCTTATCCATATGGATGCTTATGGAATTCATTCACTTCTCATTCCAAAATGTTGCCTTACTTAAAGATTTGCCATTAGGAATGAGTCAAGATTAAACTTTTTGTTCTCCTTTATCAATCAGTTCAGTAATTGACATGACCAATTTAAAGAGGTAAAATAATCTCCAAATATGGTGAAGACAATCAGCCAAACTTTGTTGCGATTCACACTCCTGCTGAATCCAACAGACACATTCTTTAAAGATCACACACGAGCAGTTATCAATGAAGAACAATAAAAGGAATCTAAAAAGGGTTGAGTAGACAGAAAACTAAAGTGGCGATAATTGGTTTCTTTGTACATATATCGGTGCAACACATAGCATTATATAGTGTGGCCACAGCGTACGTAAAGACAGACAATCCCCAAACGGTGACCTTTGCCCTTGACTCTGAATTATCGTGAAAAGATCTTAATTTATAAAATCGGTTTAATTACACCATGTTATAATGTAAAATGAATTGAGGGATGTTCGCGGAAGAGATGTAAAGTAAATTAGGGACGTATGATGATTTTGAACTAATCGAATATTCATTATTCATCCATTCACTTTCTTGTCTTGATCTTTTTGGGATAATGCCCGCATACGAAGCTGAGCAGTGGGTTTGATTTTGACTCAAGCCACCTTCTTTTCTTGTCTGCCTGCAGAAATTGAAACCTTGTTTAATATCTCAATCTATTCGGCGGATCAATCATAAATCTTCGTGTGGGGTCGGTCGCCGGATAAATCAACCGTATGTCGCCTGATCCCTTGACTAATTGATGAGACCTGCACTCAACTACACATTTGGTGTGATGCTAATGCTGGCTGTTTACGTTGGTTACGATAAAATACATAATACGCAATGCATTGAAAATCCATTATGATCATCCATCTATCCGTCCATCTTCTAGGGAACATTACATATATTACAGTTTGGTAGTCCGGATGAGAAAATATAATATCCCTCACAAAGTCTTTAATCTTTTTACATGAAGCGACATATATACAACGACCGAGGGACTCTTCTAATTCAGATATACGACCCATTTATGCCTTCAGTCTGCAGTCATAACATCCATTATTACTCCGAAGGGTAAACCACAATTGAACAAAACTGTGACCAACAAAGATCATTTGACCATATTGTGTGTGCTCTCTCTCTCTCACTTGGATTCATTGATCGGATGGCAGACGGACCTTCCATTATGAAAAATACATCAAACCAAAATGCTGTCCTGCTTGCTTACATACCCAACACATCATGTTGAGATGATTGAAACATCGAATATTAAATTGACATTGGATTGCAATTTAAAATGCATCTTCATAAGGTGAACGTATGGATGGATGGGTAGCCAAATCTGTGTGTAAATCACAGATTGACTTGACTGCCAGCCAGTCAAGCCCTGTCCACATCAAATTCAACTTTTGGTTTAAAAGAACTTTCATTACGCAAAAGAGCCATGAGGAAAATTAGCATAATCTATAATCGATTATCACATTAAATTAAAATGATTCCTGACCATCTCCTAAAAAATACTGACCAGAGGGCTACCACACCACACACAACATATACATGTTCAATGTATTATGGATGCTTACAAATGTTTTATAAATTGGTGGCGGAGAAGAAGGGGATAATAATGTATGGTTTGGGAGGCTAAGAACGAGTACATCCATATCGGTGTGGGTGACTCAATCATTCCATTTTCGAGGGGGTGCACTTTATGGGAAGCTAAGCTAAAACTAAGCGAAACTTGAATTGCCATGTCCAAGATTCTTTTGCCATGAACTTTCCATTTGCCTCAACTCTGACAACCCTTGCACTTGGTTATTGATGCAAGTACAGATTCAGAAAATCCTATTTCTTTCTTAGCAGTCATTCTTTATTTTATTCCGTCTCCAACAAATTTTATTAAAGTTGAGGGCAAAGGATATGTATGAGTCCAGTCGGAACGTAAACTAAGACATTACATTTATGTAAATTGCTCTTTTGAACTTGCCATCAACCACTCTCGCTTGTTCTGTTCGTTTCGGTTGGTCCGCCAGCAGCTTGGTCTTGGTGGTCACTCAAGCAGTTTCTTTTTACTGCTTATTTCGTTCGTTCGATCCTTCATACTCACCAGCAAGCAGACTCTACAGACTTGAAGTAATAAATAATGAAAAATCTTATCAAACAGAAATGGAATGACCAACCGCAACGGAGAGAAAGAAGATTCTCCACGAGATTAAAGTGCAATTTTTCCTTGGAGTAAAACAGTAGTTTATTTTATTGTCGGTTTGACAATTTATGCACTAGTAATTTATGTATAAATGTCGGTATGTTTAAAAAAAACAAGTGCACTCGTAAAAAGTTCAATCAATGGGACACTATAACTATATACTCAAAAGGGAAAGTTGAGTTAGATTATAAAACAAACAAAACAGCATCTCAACCAAGAACAGACAAGCATGCATTTATATAATGCAAGTTTAAAAAAGCTTGACCACGTTCAATAGTTAAGGGCTCTGGGGACAAGTGCCAATAAATCGACACCTCGTCACGTTTATCCATTTCATGCTTATTTGGCATTCATGAGACTTCTATTGAACTCTTTTACTTTACGCCCAACTGGACACATTTTTATATGGTCAATGTCAGCTACCTTACAAATAAAACAAGGGCGGGGAAGGAAGGAAGGGAGACATGATGGAGTGAGATGAACTTCACAACTTATTTATGACATCTCAAAACTCCTCAATTGACTAAACTTGAGTATTTGACGGATGACTTCTGCTGAGAATGAAATTGGTCCATTCAGTATTAACAAGTTTGATGGGATCAAAAAAAGGGAAAAAGAGCGGATTTCGTAACTTTGAACAAACTCTGATAATAACAAACGTAAGAATGTAGAAGTAGAAAAGTCAACATTTTTACTGTCACCTCGTATAGCGTAGAGCACAAGATACAGAAACAAAGTTGAGAAAAGTGAAGATATTTCTCGCAATAAAATGGGCATATTAAATTACACTCAAGCTTTGGGCAGTAGTTGTGAACTTTATCCGCTTGCTTCTCGGTTGGACCCCACTTCTCGTAAATTTTTATCCCTAACTACACACACACTCTGCACAATGAGTGAAGTCACCCACCATCACATGATGCAACTGCAATATTCCAGAAAAATAAAAATAGTGAGTGACCAATGCCAAAAAACAGTTCCTCTAATGCAGCAGGCTTGAGTTACAGGCCAAAGTGACTTTTGTTACTCCCTTGAGAGTTTGGCAGCATCACGCAAAATCATATGCTTTCACCCTTCGCAATCGCAATGGTACGTGTGGTATGTACCTATAGGCAATGGCAGAGAATGAATGCAACGAATCTTCATTGCAATCATGCACATAATTTACTCTGCCAGTTAGTTACATTTTTAAGTGCCTGAATGTTGTAGAGGTTAAGATGAGACTTTTAACTGACACGATCAAGGAGTAGTTGCTCAAAAAACAGCAATAAACCCCGCTGATCTTTGCTGCCAAGCCCACCTTCAAACTGGATTTCTCTCATTTACTTTTAATTCAAACGGCACCTCTTTTTAGGAAAGAATGTGTGTTTGTTGTGTGTGGATTGCTCCGACATTAAATAACTTGGATCGCACTTTTCTTTTACAATACATTTGAATTGGAAAGGGAGGCATACAACTTTTATTAATTATCAACACAGTGTTTAAAATTGTTTCATTTTGACAAACTGAAAATAGAACAAATGATGTTGAACCCACATCTGAAACAATCAAAAGTTTTTTTTAGTTTTTAAATTACAGCAGCGTCTCTTTGAACGGATAGATAAATTTCAATTAAGAAAGAAATTTATTGACCAGTTATGTCTAAAAGGTGATAAAATTCAAAGCAACTGGAAAATTATAGGAATACATTGTATGCTAACTGCAATAAGCGGTTTAATTTATACAAAGCTTTTACCAGGGTATTAACTACATGTGTCTTATCAGCCTTAATGCAGTTTTGTTTTATGAATGTTTTATGATAAAACCAAACCTGGTCATAGTCATTAAGGAAGGTCAAGTAGTGTGATCATTTTATGTTATTCGCTAAATTTTTATCACACAGTTCAATAATGCTTATACAGTGCAGGTTTCATGCAAGTATTTTGATAGCTGTTCTAATCGTATGCAAATGAGAGGTGAATGTGACACTGATTTTCTGATGGTTGGTGTTGATTTGAAATTTATTTTAAACTATAGTTTTATACGATTGGCAGGTGAAGTCATAATGTGGATTGGGTTGCAACTTCTTCTTCTGTTGGCGCAAAATTTATTAATCCTGAAGACATTTAATCAAGTGTAAACTGCAATTTTCTTTGCAAATGCAGAGCGTCAATCACAGCAAAAAGTACTCTGTAGACGAGTTTTACGCAGATTTGAGAGTTTGCAAAGCAGCAATTTGGCCGACAGAAACCGTATCGCCCAATTTAAATTAGGTGATGTATTACCCTCGAGAAATGTTATGCAAATTTTCACAGCGGTGTGCAACTTTAAAAGCTTTTTTATTGTTGAAACCGAGTGCAGTGTACTGTGTGCATTATAACTTTGTATATAAATTTCACCAAACTCGAGCAATCTTTCAAGTTTGTATCAAGTATATAGAACACGCAATCTTCTGCTTACACTACAAATGAGAATCTAGTTATTCAATCTATAATATAAAACTATGTTGGAGATTCGAAGTTATTAATATAGCTTCGAATCTCAAGTCATTCTTCCTTTTAAGTCCAGCTTAAAGAACAACTTAAATTGTCCGTGCACACTGGAGACCATTTTACAAATTCAACAATCTCACAGAAAAATAATCCATTGAAATTCCGCTAATCATTTCAGATTAACCCATCATAGTACAACTTTGTTCAACGTATTATCATGAAACGAAGCCAAATTTAACAGTTAGCAATTTCTACTTTAGGAGCTGTAAATGAATACTCATCATAACAAATAAATTATGCATATCTTGCCATCTCATCAAATTCTTCTTACCTTTGACTCCAAAAAGATTCTACATTATAAATTATGATATATGTACACATTATATACCAGTGTAATGTAGCTTGAGGCCAATTTGTGTAATTTTGAAGCACCTTCTGTTGATTTAAAAATTTTATCTTTATATGTGGTCGATAGAGACATGTTTTTTTACCAGAATAACAAAGAAGGAATACAGAACAAATACTGAATTCGATTCGAAGGGAGGTGCGGCAAAGGATAAATTCAACTCACAATCAGGTCTTCTGCCAAATAATTATGAATCCCAAAGTCGCACCCATCAACATGATCATCATTCGTAATCGGCTCTTTATCATCACTGAACAATAAGACAAATTATGGTGTTCAAATACATCTGCGTCTCAATCAAATAATCAGAGCACAATTTATACTCACAAACAAGCTGGTGAGCAAGTAGTAACAACGTCGAATGATTTCTGTACGATTGCAATTAGGTATGTGCTCAATTATTGCAATTGTAAATTTTAGGTTTAATGAATAGCTTTATAGTAATAACTTATGAATAATTTGCCGACATTTAAAAAACATTTGCAATTAAGTTGAAATTTTATAAAAACTACTCGTATTTAAAGTTTAACGATTTTGGTAATCAATTCGCAATCTAATATATTGCAATGCATAAATCGTTAATGAAAAGTTTTTTATTTTGTTGTATGTATATCCTGATACATATAGGTATAGCAAGCGTTGAGAATAGTTAAATATCGCTTGCACCTTCATAGTTCCTTGCCATGAGCGAGATTAGAGATTACACAAGAGATAATTTGTACCATAGTTGATTGCGAGTACCGCGTCAAGATAACTAAACTTATTTTCTTAGATGAGAATGAGCAGAAAGCACTAAAAGCACGAGGACAATGAATTGAACTGATGAACATTGTCTTATACAGATAAACCTGGTTGGTCAGATTCACATCTATTTCCATCCACTTGGACAAGAGCTCGCTCTTTTTGCTCTTTAGGAAGATGAGTTATGAGAGTCCTTCAGAATTAATTGATGGCATCCAGACAAAAGAATTTTATTCGAGGGTCATCCTTTCCATGAATAAAAGATGGAGATATGTTTTTGCCATTATTTTAATTATTGTAAAAGAACAACAAACCTACAAAGTAAATGATTTTCTCTCTCCGATTATTATAAAATGGTTTTTGAAGAGACCATTTGTACATTTGATGCAAAATAAATTCAAGATTTTGTGATATTGCAAAAATCTAGCAGTAAATCTAAAGATGACAATTGTCAAAAAATTTGCGCTTGAATTAAATGGAAAAAAATATTCCTGCGCCTAGCCTTTGGTTGATAACTAGTCATTATACAAATTATATTGTCGTCATTTAAAATCAGATAATTTGACAACTGTGAAATTATTTATAAAATATGAGGAACACCACAAAGCATGTCAACTGTCATGTTGTCAAAATCCCAAAACTTCCCATCCCACCTATTATAATGACGAATTGAATATATAATACAATATACAAGAGTGCAAACATGGCTGCATGTGGTAACCGCAACAGGGAGAAATTAACGTTGACAAAATTAAATATCCATTTAGTAAAGTCAAGATGTGAAAATTTACTGCGCATCCATTGTGGGATTGACATGACAGCGCGTACGGTTTACAAAAACAACGGTAAGTGAGCAAGAAGTTTTAAAAAGATGCAAAAAAGGTTGACCTCTTCTTTAAACGTTTCAACAGTGCTGATTTATTACCCTTCTTTCCTGTCAGTTTTTGACAAGAGAGTAGAGTAAATTACTATAATATGGAATCCCAAGTTGCAAAAGGGAAACAAGAAAGAACAGATAAACTGAAAAGCCATTAAATGATTATGTGTAATCGGATGACTTGTTCATACAAACCCCTCCAGACCACTGAATGCGTTATTTTTCTTTCACTCATTTTTTTGGGATGGGTGGGTTGGCTGGTTTCCGCGAAGCACAGCCAAATCCATTCACTTTCTTAACTTTGTTCTTTATCTTACAACAATTACTTATGCCTAAAACAAACGGGTTTTGAACTTATGACCTACGAGAGAGAGAGAGAGGCTAATAAGAATGAGGTAGATTGAATATCAAGATGCACTCAATTATTATTATTATTGACCAAAACCATCCGGATGCATTTAAATAGGTGATAAATTCAACCATCTGCCGATGTTGTTGTATATTGTATTTGTTACAGATATTGATGGACTTGTGACAAGGGAGACAAGGATGAGATGTCTATTAGCGCTTCGAATGAACAGTTTAACCAACAAAATGTTATGTGGGGTCTTTTCTATCTATGTCATAACTGACGGTGAAACGCTACAGCTTTTCCGGTTTAAAACATAGATCAAAGATAAAATGTCTTTTCTGGGAAAGAATAAGAAGAAATAAGCGCCATTCATATATTTTCATTTTTTATTAGTCTTCAAACATTATTAGTTGAATACAGTTTTTAAAGATTGTAAAAATAGACTTTCTCATTCTCACCATAATTTCATTCATTCTATATAAATATTCTTATTGTTGTTTGTTAGAGTTTCTCTCCCTCTCTGTCATTCATATGTTTGTGATGTCCAAGTAAAAGAACAATGCCAACGTTTATCGCAAGTGTCGGGAAGTTATTAGACAAGTATGTGGATGTAGTTTTGTCCCTCCGTCATAAAAGTTGGTGATGGTGGCAGTACCCGCCGCCGTCCTCCGTATGATATTCACACGAGATGAACCGAAATGAAGGACAGAACAATGAAGAGATTAGAGATATTGATGAGATCTCTCCCTCTCTCAATAAAACGGCGAGGACCCCGGTGGATTGGATCTTTTCTTATTATGATAAATTGGACCTCATTTCTAAATTCTAACTCCAAGGCATTTGCAGCAATGAAATAAATGCAATATTCTCCATCCTATCAGATCAGATTGAAACCGAAGCTGGTTCTGAAGTGAGGAGGAGATCCATTGAATCAGAATAAAGCTCTGGCTTTATCTTCACCAAGGGCGATCGCAATAGTAATAATAATCCATGGCAAAAAATTCCTAAGGTTGAATTGGGTTTGGTTTCATTTTGTCTGTGAGGAACATATACTGTAGTGTATATGTAGTAAGGTGATGATGATGTTGATGGCCGCATTGAATTTTTTGGATTTGGATTGCCAAAGTTCTCAAAGTGATCGAATCGGATTAGATCACCTCAGTTATTCATAGTTACTCCGGTGGGAAATCGGGCCATTGTGTGCTCTAATACGGATGAAATTGTCTTGAACCCTCGGGTCATCATCCCTTCTGTACTAAAAATGATGGTAATCGTTTCAGTAATCTCTGATAATCTTGAACCTTGAATCAATTTTTCTTCAATTTCTTTCAACCGGATAACGTATCGCCAATTATCCAGCAGCCGAACCTTTCCTGTCAATAACTACTGTTCTCTGTCACCGCAATCAATCACCCAACAACCCAGCCAGATGAATACACCTTTATTCCCATTCTTCTCCCATTAGAGTTGGTGACGACGAATGTGCAAGCTGATTTCATCTGCTATTTGATTTCAGATACGAGTCTCTCCCAACTCCCAAAATATCATATCGGTAAGATTTATGCAGAAAAATTGTAGTAGCCAATAAGTACATCGTCCATCGTTTTCAAATGACGAGTTGAAATATACATTCAAGAAATCTTTAGCATTAATCCAACACACCCATCCAATCTCCGACTTCACTCTCTTATGCATTACTTGATAAAAAGGAACATGAGTTGAAAGAGTTCAGTTTTTAATACTTTCCTCCCAATAATTTGTTGCTCCTGGGTTCAACCGATTGGAATCTTAAATCAAAATCACCTTCCTTGGTATTCATTCGCTATTATCATGCAGCAGTACTCGTAATAAGGAATGAGTAAGCAAAACCTTGCACATTAAATCGGCCTTATAGTGAACACGACGAAAGGTTTGCTACAGTTTTTAAAGTTTCATCCATTTGGCTAAGATAAAGTACATGCCAGCCAGCCTGCATGTTATTGTTTTGAACTTGTTGCTATTACGGCATGTCTTGTCTGGGTTTGGCTCTATTAGTTAGTGGTAGTTTTCTCAGTTATCACTTTGATCAGACATTTACTCGCATTTTACGAACATTCTGAAGCTGATCCATATTTTTGCCATGACATGGTCGTAATATTTGGACAGCTAAAAGTTAATTGGTTCTACCAATTCTGTCGACCAGAGGAGATAACTGTATCCACATATATCTTCAACCAAGTGAGGGATCATGGTTGGTTACTTGGTTGATGCAGACGTTACTGAACACTCACTTACTTTTTACTTATGGTGAATAAAGGAAAGAAAATTATAACAATAATTGAAAGTTCTTGGATGAGATTGCCAGTAGAGCAGCCAGCAAGCCACCTTATATGGGACCTGCTTTTTTGTTTCACATGTAATTTATGGACCTGGCTTACGACGTCTAACACGACTTTCTTTCAGCGAGTGTGATATTGTTTATGTTATGTTCCAATATTTTCCACGCCACCAGCTTCTGCTGCTGCTGGATCCTTGCTTGCTTGGGTAATAATGAGATGGATTTCTTGTCTGAAACATAACCAAAGAACAACAGCATCTCTTCCCAAAAAAACAGAATCACCTCAACCACACCAGCAAGCAACCATGTAATTCACCTCTGGACTCTATTCCACTTACTTAACTGATTTCCTCCCATTCACTACTTCTTCTTCTCTTCTGTACTTATGTAATACGTACATACTTGCATGGGAAAGGAAAAAAGAAGTCAAAAATTGATAAAAGCTCATCTCTTTTTTTGTAGGAGTGGAAAAATGGAGAAGACGAAGAAGCAATGTATCGCTTCTCTCACCTTCAACCAAAACTTCTCTCCATCCACACGAAAAACGAAGAGTATGTATGTATAAAATCTGGCAGATAAATGTGGAACGAAAGAAAAAGATAGTCCAGTCCAACAAGGATCAGGTAATTGGCTTGGTAGTGAGGTTTTCTGTAAGAAAAGTGTTGTATTTTGTGTATGTATATCTGTATACCCCAATAAGCTGAAGTGATATGATGATACCCTGCATCACAATTTACAATCAGACACATGAACAGAAGGTTTGTTCATGAACAAACAATGAGAAACACATAGGGAAACTTCAGCTTCTCTCTCGCTGGATTTTTTTATATTTGTATATCACGGATTATTAAAGTGCACTTGATCCTTGAGGAATATTTGGTTTGGGTCAGACGAGAAAGAAATAAAGAGAGAGAGAGGAGAGAGATAGAGAGCTCTGGAGATTGATGCCGCATTAAATTTTAATAATAAGCCGGTCCTCTCTTTAATTTTCCCTAGCTTTGCTGGATAGAGAAGCGGTCCAAGTGACGAAGCCGTAAATTCCACATGGGGCGATAATGTTAATCCTTTGAAATGAGAATTTTATAAGCTTACTTGTCACGACACTCACTAGCCTCCTTCATATATATTAATACGTATATATTCTTTCACCAGCCCAACAACA
The DNA here is from genome assembly GCA_034695645.1 of Folsomia fimetaria. NCBI lineage: Eukaryota > Metazoa > Arthropoda > Collembola > Entomobryomorpha > Isotomidae > Folsomia > Folsomia fimetaria. Next base: position 15,221 of record JAQFZJ010000286.1, on the reverse strand, counting down.
GAAAGTTGCTTTGATTTTGTGGAAAATTAAAATGCGTTGAAATTTTTAATGAACTGATGATAAAAAGTGAATGGGCCCTTAAGTTCTTGCTTCGCTTCTGCACTTTATTTTTATTCCACTCCTTCCTAGATCACAAGAGAAATTTGCTTTGTATAAGCCCACTAATACCGGCCATCAAACACTGCCTCCTTCAAGATGAGGTAATGAAGCAAAACAGGCAAATGATCAGAACGGCTCCACTTTTGTCTTGTCATCATCTTATAATCAAAATCCACAAAAGATAAGGCCAAGATCAAGTTTGAGTGAATAATACTAAAACACACCACAGAGATTTTAACCAGCTTGAATTTTACGCGATAATTAACCAAACAGTGTAAAGTAGTTGGTTGCATCTGCCTGGTTAAAAAATACTTTTTGTGTGAGGCAAACGGGCACATAAAACATTTATCCTAGGAAGAATCACCTCTGAATCCAGACGCGATAAGTCTGAGCATGTAGTAATAAAACTTTAATAAAGTGACGGTATCCAATTGCACTTAAATTCCAATCAAATTAAATCCTGTCCTGTTGTTTCATGCGTGTTTTATAATCCGACTCAAATTTCTATCCTACATATCTCTCACAATCCAAAACTCATGGTAAGGTGGATTTCTCCACAAGTGTCAATTGTTAGGCTTGTAGGTAGTTAGTAGATGCCATCAAATGACTTTGTAGCTTACATTGCACTATGTCGATAATACAAACTATGAGGTAGACAGTAGCCAGCTCTACACCATGAAGAACTAATAAAATGCAATACGTTGTATTTTATTGAAGCTGTTTAAATGACAGAAGAAGATGGAATTACATTTTACTTGCAACCGGATCCTTGGTCGATGTCAGAATGTCAGCTGACAATCACAAGTCAATTGTATTCCAAAGCCAATTTCAAGTGACATCTCAGCTACAGCTTGTAATAAAAACCAATGGATCAAATCCATTATATTGTTTATTTATTTATTTATTTTAGCTTCATTGTTTAACACGGGGGTCCTCAAGTCTACGGGCAAGACAACCGTTCAGTAGCAAAATCAGAAGTTGCATAGACCCATCAGATATGAGAAAAAGACAATGTAATACAAATACAATTCGTTTTGTTTTGTCACTACATTGCATTGTCTTTGAAAAAGTATTGAGTTGATTCCTGTGGACAGGGTTCATGCTGGATTTGGATTATATTTCCATATACACATAGCGAATACAGCTCAATTCTAGACAAATCCGATTAAATAGAATCTATATGCATCCATAATATAAAACCACTTCAGATTCTAAAAATTCTGGAATGAAATGTTGTCCTCCACGAAATAACTTTTTAAGAAAGATCATGAATGAGAATAAAGCTGCCGTGAAGCAGTGAACGAAGCTGTTGCACCTGCTGAGAACCAACTTATTGCTTTCTATATAGTCGAGATCAAACATCTAATAGCCAAGTACATTGCTTCTTTACAACAGTGCCGTAATTGAAATAAGCATGTGAAATTGCAGGAAGATGATAAATATTTTGGACAAGAGTCAAATTTCAAAGTCATTTAAAATACTCAATAAGCCCATTAAAAATGATTGATATCACCGGCAGTTTGTTGTGCATTTATCACAGTTTTAGTAATACTTGGTTAGAATTTACTAGCCTTGGAAATTGCATTATGAACTAGCTGGACACTAACGGTCATTCATTTTTAATGTAAATTGTGGATTGGATTTCTTCATCGATGAATTTGGGTGATGACAAACCTTAAAAATGTTTATGAATATTATGAGGCAACAAATTACCAAAATGTGATCATCTCCCTTTCTTGTCAAATAAATAAGCCAAATAGCCTGACAAAACTCTTCAAAAATAGGAATGATCATTGTTCAGTAAAAAAGAGGAATATTTAATGTCGGGCCTAAAATTACCTCCTGGCTCAACTGTTGGTTATTCTCATTCATGCCGTAATTTTATTATGTAGATATAATGTCAGCCTCCCAATATCATAAACATTCTTGAAACTAAAGAGAAAAAGGGTGAGATTATTATTATGCTTTCTTTCCAACTCGGCATGGGATTTTGTCTCATAAACATTTCCAGAGCTCATTTTGATGTCAACTGAATTTTTAAATGTTCAAAAGGGTAAAACATATACTCTCCTGCAACGTTAATGAATTTACTTCAACCCAACAATAATCAGAGAGTTATGAGTTGGTCATCAAATTAAAATGATAATCACAATCACAGACCAATAATATTCCTAACAACAACCCGCTCTGCCTCCTACTATTTACCCTCTCTATCTTTTCTGTGCTAACTTGAATATGTTTGGTAAAGAAATAAGGAGTGGGTTCAACTCAACGAGACGCAACGTCTCCCTTTGTGTCCTGTGCATTACAAAATTAAAAATCATTTACCAGTTTGGTGGACAACCCAGGGTGCTATTACTAACTAAAAGTACAAATTGCCTCTGCTTGCCAAACTTACTATCCTAACAAAGATGAGTTAACTGTGAGGGAATAACTACTGCGACAGGCAGGGAAATAAATGAAATATATTGTATTTTATGAGAAATTTAACCTTGCGAAATGGCTATTTGCATTCTGTCACAATCATTTGTGTAGGATGCCGACTCCTAAATTACCTCATTTTTATTTTATTGAAGGAACAATTCAAAGTGGGGACTTAAATTATTATTTGATGCAGATTTATAACATTTGATTGCAGATCCGAGACAAGTCGGACAAATGAAGTGAAAGCATATTTGCTAAAATGTGTTTTATAAGAAGGCATGCAAAATATATGAGGGTTTTGCACGCATCGCTTATATTTTATTGTACCTATAGTACTGACTTGTACGAAGAAAAAACATGGACGATAATTCATAAGAGTGAGTGGAGGCGCGCGTGATATTGCACACGGCTCGTTTTGACAGGAACAAGTGATATTTTGTTGCGAACCCATCTTTTTAGATAGAATTGTGGAAAATAGAAGTTTTTCTTAATCGTGATCGCGTGTTTAAAGATGTTTAACTTAAACTTTTTCAGGAGCAGAGCGCTTATTTTGTGAACCCTGTAGTGAGCCAGTACCTAAATCAGATGAGTTTTAAGGTTCAAGCAGTTTTATAGGGTTAGTGAATTTAAGATTTGTTGCTTATTAATGGTGAAACTATAAAATGTGAATGATTTGAAATTCTTTGAAACTCAAAAGTACGCCTTATTAAAACTTTAGGTAAGACCGTTGGTTTTATGATCGAATTAATAGAAGCAGGTTGCTGATATCAAAAACGGGAACAATAAACCCCAAATCCAATCTTTACAAAACACAACTGCATGCCATTTTACACTTATTTAGTAGTATGAGATTGTGGCAAATGTGGATCATTTTGAAAGGTTAACAGCTCCAAGGTAGTTTTAAATTCCAGTTTTTGGAGTATTTCCTCATTCTCTCTCATCAGAACATTCCAACTTTCATCCATCACCTCCAAAGAATTCTATTCAATATTCACCAGCACCTACTTTAAATGTGAAGAATGAAAGTCTCTTGGCCATTTACTTCAAATATGATCATAAACAGTTTGAGTTGGAGGTGAAATGAGAAAATGTTGGTAATAAGATGGCATAAGAATGATTGCACCCGAGGTGCTAAATTAATTACTGAATATTGTATGCCACTAAGCAGGTAAATTATGGTTTATGTCATTGACAAGAGTTGTAAATTTTGAGAATGAAGTCAAACAAGGTTCACAAGTTGGTAATCAAATCGACAATGAAAGAAGGAGCAACAAAGTCATATGAGTCAGGCAGTCAGCAAAATTAAGTTGGTTCCTTATCCAACTCAACAACAACAACAACCATCATCCAATTTAAATTTTAACACGAAATTTCAAGAAGCAATAACTGTAAGAGGAAAAGGTGGTGAATGTAATTTATAATTCCAGGTTAACACTGCCTCCAATTCATAACTCAAATAATTGTGTGCTAAGCACCACCATTTGTTTGGGAATGGATTGCTTGCTATTCCTTTCCTTCGTTGGTTAAAAGATAACCGAATCACTTAAAGATAATGGGGTTGGTTGGTTGGGTTGCATGGATTACATATACTTGCTTACTTACTGCATGGTTAGCTGTTTCTTTTGGTCTGTAAGTTTGGCTCCTGCACAAGAAAATGGGTTGGGTTTTGATATGAACACTTCAATGCTGCAAGTTGAACTGAATGAATTACAAGTTTTTGTGAAATTGACAAGAAGCTAGTTTTTCCTCATGGAATTGTCATTTATTTTTTGTAACAACCTAATAATTCACTGAGAGCCTGATGAGGATTCACACTTTATCCTACAAAGCTCATATACTCACATGCAGTATATGTACTATAGTCCTGTTATGTCGAATACTGGTCGACATGAAAAAGGAGCAGAAATAAAGAAATTTATTTCGCTTAGTTATGTGTCATGTGCGCAACCCTTCATTTTTTTGCGAAATCCCAGATGGTCAATGATTCTTGCTAAATGGGGAGAAGATTAGGACAAAACCTGTGTAAGGAGTATTATTACTAATTTCATTTTAATTATAAACCTGTAATTTAGATAGGCTGAGCATTATTGTATGGGGAGTTTTTAAAAGAGTATATTACATCCGAGAAACAAAGGGTAATAACTTTTTTTAATAAATTGAGCATTCGTAATTGCTTCTGTCTAAAGAAATGTTATCCACAAATGATATACTCGGCGGGCAAATATTGTTCCACGATTTCCATTTTGTATATAAATTTTCTTGAATTACTAAATAATTGCTCAAGAGATCCAAAAGTGGTTAGGGTTTGGCGACGAGAGTGATCATATCTCTTGTTTATAAGCCAATATTAAATTGTAAATTAATCTCAACTTAACTCGCCAGGCAGGGATTATGCATACGAACGAACTATTACTATCTATGACTATATCTTTTTTTGCCTTAAGAAGAGTGTTGGACACATTGGATTGGATGATGCACTCAATCATACACGTTACATATAAAGCGTAATATATCTTACCGAAATATTAAACAAGGTTTCGGATCAAATAATCCCGTAATGCAAGGATGCTCACTATAATTTCCTATTGTTTTAAAATGAAATTTGATGCGATTTCTGATATGAAGACTTAGAGAATCAATCTCATATCTCAAAACCATAATTTGGAGGTGGATACAAACAAGTCAACCAACCATATAAATGAAACAAGAATCCAGTTTTTAACCTTTGAAGGAGAAAAACAATGACAGATTTGTGGCACAAAAACAAGACAGATTTAAAAGAATGAATATGAATTGAGATGACATTTTAAGACGGAATTAATATTTTTGATGGTATGTATGTAGGTAGTTGAGCGACTTTCTGAATGAGTGCGTGTAGGCAGATATTCGTCAATCGTGGGATTCGGATTAGTCAGATTATTAAGATGTTACTAAAGAATCACAAAGCCTGAAAAGGCAGGTTGTAGCATGATGAGTTGAAGATGATGGATTTCTTTTCTCCAAGAACATCATAAAAAACGAGCAGAATCATCAAGGAAAAGAAAAACCTTTCCTAGGCTGACTTGAGTGCATTTCATGTCATTCAAGTTATGGATAAACCAAAATTGTATGCGATTATATTTTCATCCACCATTGTCACAAATAAGACGTCATCATCAAACATCCGTCTAAAATTTGAAAATGACAAAATTAAAGTGCATCCCTTCAAAAATAAACCACTTTGATGGAATGCAATGTCAAAACTAGGGACAACTTTGAGTCACACATCTCTGGAGAATCCGTTTTGGAAATGTGATTCGCATAATGATATTATTGTGTGTAGCCTTGAGCGGATTACCACAATTCACAAAAGTTTTCATGTTGGCTCCGAAAACGGGTTTATTCTTCTTCTTCTCATTCTTTTTTTGGTGTTACACTACCACGAGTCCAGTAGTGGGACTTTGTGATACGTTATAAACGTGTGCTCAGAGCAAAGACAAACAAAGCACAACAAAGAACGTGAAGAAATGCTTTCTCATTTTATTGCATCAAACCACGCAGGCATGTGTACGCGGAATAAGGCATTGTTGTACGTGCTCCATACTTAGGTCACGCCGCCCGTGTGGAGAGTACATAGAATCCAGAATGTTATGTTATTTACTTGCTTTTCCACTCATTCACTATGACTGTGACTGGTTCAAAAAGAAGTCAGTGGCCTGGTTGGTCTGGTCTGGACTCTCTGTGGTCGGCGGATGAGACGTGAATGCAGATTGATCAAATCAGGGAGAAAAACTTTCTTAAAATTCTGGTCCATTGGCGTCCTTGTAAGGTTCTATGCTTATACGATGCATCACATACATTCATCCAAGTAATGAATTTCTCCTGGGTCCGTCTCAACTAGTTCTTCTTCTATTGCAAAATTAATATTCATGATGAGTTTTGAGGTGCAGCGGACGGAGTAGCGGTTAGTGAAATTTTGCATATCGTAAAAAAATCGCTACTTGAATGCACTCATTTTTGGCTAATGACATTATTTACTTCATTGAGTTTGTTTAATTATTTTCTTTTGTATATTTATTTCGATCAATCTTCCATCGCCCCAAAAACAGGAATGCCTCTCTCTCTCTACTGTATGTGTTTTGAGGCTGAAAGAAATAAATTGCTTCGGCGTGCCTCATCAGAAAGTCAGAAACGCTTCCCAAACTTCGATTTTCGATTTGTTCAAGAATCTTATTTCCTAACCAAGCGGCAGGTCAGCGCCAGAAAGTGCTTTCATTTAAAAGCTTGTACGGGACCTGAATTTAAATTGGTGTTGCCATCATGAGTCTCGCTCACTTCCTCCCAAGTTCATTTGGAGGCGTAGGGGAAAGAGAAATGTTTGCTTTCGCTCAGTTTTCCTTAAATTACCTTCAGAGATGCCTTTTCGGAAGACATTCACACTCCGAGGATTATATCAATTCTCTTCCTACCTGTTTCTCTTCACTGCTTTCTCTACACATTACTCTATGTACTCCAGACTTTCCAACAAAACTAGCCAAAAATTCCGAAACTTATGGTATGCATACATACTTGTAAATATTAATTTAAATTCTTGAATACAGGTGGGCTGATGATTGTTGTGAAAACGCCATTTAGATTTTCATCATTCCATTTGACAAGAGAAAAAGTAGAGGTATCCTCCCACGATTACACCACTTATGATTTCTGGTGAGCACGCAAACCACCCAAAGTCAGGGTGAATGTGAAACATTATTTGTTAGCGATGGAAGCAAAGGGCAAATAACAATATTCTGTCTGACTGCCTCTCTCTCTCCCAAATTGCAACCAAAAACCAGGTATACGTGAGTGGGCGGACCTAACCATCGATTTTTAACACCCCAAGTTAATAATAGCTAGCTGCCTATGCGTTATTATATGGGAGTGGGATGTGTCCCGTTCTCTCATGCACAAACTGAATTATGTTTGATTAACATCAATATTTGTCTAGTTTTGTATACATTTCAAGAAATACGAGAGAAACCAAAATCCACCAATCAACTTGAATTTGTAACACAATAATGCTTGCTTATAATTATTTTATTGGAACAGGTTTTGGCTGTGAATTGAGCAGACCTGGAACAAAAGTTGTTGTTGTGAGATTGCATGATGAAGTGATGTTTGCCAAAATATTAACTATGAGGTGGCATTGAATCACACTTGACCATTAAATCAAATGATTGTATCTGAATGAGTGAACCGAGAAGTTATTATTATGTGAGTTCTTTACTCTGATCAGTGAAATTTGCCTGGAACATGGGTGATTCTTATAATGCACGATTGAAACTACAACTTTGTATCATAGTAAAAGTAATAAAAGAAAGTAAAACATAAAAAAACACAAGTTACAGAATTAATTTGCACATTACCTTGGATTAAGCATTCCTTGGCCAGCCATATCGTCTACCCCAGGTTTTCTGCAATTATGCAAAATACATATACATTAATTTTTGCAAAATTTTGTGTTCAAGTGTGAGACCAAGCACTCAAGCAATCGGTTAGATTAGCATTAAATCCTCCTTGTCTACTTTGCATTTGAAAGAAATGACAAAGTGGTAAGTTGTTGTGTAGTAAACTTAACCTCATTGTCTGTCGGACTTGTAACTGCCAAAGTCACCGCGACAGGTCATTTAATATCTTCAAAAAGTGGAAATAAATGAACTCTGAGTGGATACAATGTCAAGAATCCGAGACCATTAGTGAACAATATCAAACCGTTGTTGTTGGTGGAATTGGAAGTTGTTGGAACATATATTGTACCAAAATCAAAACTACCTTGCAGTAAAGTTATGTGAGCATGCATAGTCCAGCAAATATGTAAGTGAGCAATTCTCAGTAGATTCCACTAACATTACGATAACATTGCAAAAGGTATACATACACGATAAAGATTTTTTGTAAGAGTAAGTAATTTGAAAAATGTTCAAGAATATTCATCTCCAACCAAATTATAAAGAAGGAAAGGAATGCCTTAGTCCAACACCTAATGTATTAGTACCTGTTGTTATTGTGAGTGTATATGGTCTCCATTCCATTCCATTCACATATTATGCAGCTTTAGAAGTGATACGTTACATTTCAAATGTTTTCACTCATTAAAAGTGACTAGCCACTTCCTTTGCTTTGCTATGCGAAACAAGGTGGACTCATCAGTAATAATGTCCGACATTAAAATATGACTTACACGTTTTGAGTAGATATCATAAACTTGGAAAGCAGTGAATTGTAAAACGTGTTATACTCTTAATCCGGGTGTAATAAAGAAACTTTTCATGTCATGGATGTATTGGGGCAGTCAAAGATTCTTTAGAAAAATATAAAATTACTCAAGGTTGAGTTTGACTTGAAAAGATTTTTAGATATGATGTAAGATTTCCATCCATTTTTGTGTCCTTTTGTTTGCCGATGCCACATATCATCTTTCTTTATCGCTGGCTTACTACAATCAATTTGACGAATCTTAAGTTCTTCTTAATGACGAAGAAAAAATGACTTGTTGTTAAACCTTGACTTTTTGAGTAGTGCTCATTTCAAGTAACATCTTCAGTTAGTCTGATAAAGTCAGCTATAAGTATATAACATAGCGTGAGGAATAAGTGAACAAAGTCGGGGTGGAAAACCCGCAACTTTTAATGAGCAAAATAATGGTAAGTTACTCAATAAGCGATGAACCTGTCCATTGGATAAAAGCTGAGATGAAAAGGACACTAAAAAACAATAAAACTTGAGCTTTGCTTTATCCCATGAGCCATAAACCATCTCGAAATGTCTAATTATCCATCCTTTGCCCAAAAACCAGAAGTCGCAACTCACTCAAGTCAACAATGCATTAATAATGTGCACTATGTTTGCTAACTTTGTATTTTATTGTCTTTTGCGGCTTCTTTTACATGCACTTGCAAATATTAGAAAGAGTTGTACAAGGTAATCAGTAGCAACTTTTGATAATGAGAACCCTTCATTACCTTTGCGCATTGTTGCACTCCGCAACTACACATAAATCGCATTAGCCAACAATTTGGAATTTATTGAATAAAAGTAAATGACGATAGGTCTTAGGTCTCGTCATCTTGTTTCCGTCGTCAGCTTGACTTCCTAGTAATGTACCCTAGGATTTTTTTTGAAATTGGTTCATGGATTGTGACACAACAATTCTACCGACGGGGATAATATCAGAGCTATCAATAACGAGCATTGATAAAATAGTGAAAATACTTTATGGCGTCGTTGTAATTGCTAATGTTGATTGTTAATGTGAGAAAACTCACTCACCCTCGACCCGAAGGAAACTGGAGCTCAGAAATCCGATTTGTCGAATTACAATCCAGCAAGAATTCATTCATTAAAGTAATGCAGCATACATAAAACCCATGTTGAGGCCGTAATCAGTAACAACCCCTGACTCTGACCCAGATAATATCACAATTTACTCACAAAGCCATTAGTTTGTCAGTCACTGTGAGTAGCAGCGTAGTCAAATGGGATTGCTCTTTTATTCTACTTATAATGTTCTGTTCTGGTGGTGGTGATGGTGCTCTATTACAACAATCAACAATGGAGTGGAAGAGGAAATAATAATGGAGAGAAGGAAGGGATGTTTGAAGGCAATATGTCATCCTCCTGGTCCACAGAAAAGACAAGTTATCGATAGATAAACCATAATAAAGGAGCCTAGAGTAATCCATCACATTCAACATTACATCAACTTCTTGGCTATAACGAGCCAGTTTTCATTACATTCACCAAATGCCGACTCACCATGTCCAGACCAAATATCTGCCAACTTGTATGTGTAAGCCCTGATCCAGTTACTTTTCTGAATTTTCACATCAACTCTTGTTATTTTATTCTTATTCTTATGCTATTGCTTGATTGGCTCGTTTTCGTCTGATTTTGTCTCTTTGGGTTGTTTCGTCCATGTTCAGAAAAGGATACTCATTTTTTACTCCCAGACTTCCAAGTCAAAAAAGAAAGAATTCTAATGTATCACTTCTCCTCATTATTTTATTTGGTGACTTTGACAAAAGCAAGTGCTCAGTCCGCTACTGCATACATATGCAGGAGAATTGAGGTGGTATGGTATTTTAGAAGAAGTCTTATCAAATGTGAAGCGATCTTTTTCTTGTCACCGTGAGAAAAAAAGGTAGCAGAACTTTAGGTATTTTGAGGAGTATTATAATATACAGAAAAGAGCACTTTTTTGAAGAATTTGTACTTTTCTCATTTGGTTACTTTCTTGAGTCAGCTTGAGAAAGGAGGGTAGGAGCTCAATCACCCTTTGTGCCAGATTAATAACAGAAGAAAAATATACGGAAAGAAAGAACGCATTAAACTTTTAAAATAAATGACCACACAAATGAATTTTGAAGAGTTCCCCGGAGTTCCTATTTATCTCCCAAAAACTTAAAAAAGTAAATAGTACCGCTCTGTCATACACACCAACCTTGTTCATATACATCCCGTACACATACACAAATTTACACATATCCATTTAATTTCATAAGTAATAATAATGATAAAATGTGAAGAATGGTGGTAATTTGGGCAAGTTTGTGAGCAACCAAGTGCACTCATTTATTTCCAGAAAGAACCCCCACATGTGCTCCGCATGTTTTAAACTTATTTATCTTCAACAATAATAGCCGACAGAATCGAGCATAACCATCAACTTTAGGAAACGAAAAATTATGCTTGCGTCCTCCACGCGTAAGAAAAACGTTGAAAATTGATTTCCAGCATTCATTATTTGACGAAGCTTAGCATCCAGAGCTCCATATCAAAATAGAAACTAAGCTGCACTTATTCTTTCAAAAGATTACAATTAGAATTAAAATGGAAGGATGAAGTGTTTCTATCAGTCTCGGAAATCTTGAGAATTTCGTTGGTTGATTCCTATCTGAGACGAAGTAACAGTATATCAAAATCAATCAAGGGTTGACTTGAGTTGTCTGATCTCACAATCTAATTCCGACGGATGTTTCAAAGTAGATGTTACTGAACAATAAAAACTTTTTGTATGTTCTTGTGAGTGGGAGGGATGGAGTTGGTGAGTGTAGAAATAGGTGTTTTAAAGCAGCAATAACGTTGATTTTATGAGGAACGGAAATGTTTGTTTAAATTTAATTGGGACTTTAGATTACATATCGTCTGTGGTGGCTGTTCCAAAGTGATATTTATACTTTCATTTAAACTTCCAAACCGACTTCTGTCAACACTCAATTTTCTGGCTTAAATTATGGGGATTTTGAGTGATTTATGACCTGTTATGAGGAGAAGTAGCATAGCATATGATGATCAGACGAACAGATGGTTTGTGGAGTTTTAAGACAACACACTCATTATAAAATGAATCATATGAATCTCACAAAAACCAAAAGATCCACTAAAAATAAATTGTTAATTATCGCATTGCGAAAGTGACCACCCCGTATTTTCTTAGGCACCACAAAAGCGCCATTTCATCCCCATAAAAGAGATTTAATCCCATTTAATGATCTCGGACACTCTTTCTCCATCCAATCTTAAGCCAAGAAATCTGATGATCATTAATGGCCAACACGAAATAAAAAACAGCAAACTGGACGAAATCCTATCATCATCATACACAACCATGCAGCCCATACTGCATTCACTCTGTTTTCAACTTTGCTTCACTTTGGAGTAATCTTATCGGCGAAATTTACAATCACATTTCACGCCCATTAAGTTATCCCTATTCCAGAGCAGGAGAGGTATGTCATTAATCGAGTCGTAGTTACTTTGAGAACGAATAGTGTAAGAAAAAGTTGTCATTAAAACAAAACAAACAACTGGTCGCTCTAAGATCGTACCTCAGCCGAATTCCAAAGAATGACAAACATAAAGGAATTCAGCTTAATTGGAATTGTAGGATTGAATCCCAATAAAATAAAAACGCAGGCTGTGAGAGTACATGGTAATAACTGGAGTATAAAGTAAAGTAAAATAAAATCAGACCCACTCATCCACCTATGGCGTCCCTTTTGTAATTCTTTTACAAGGGGTAACGGGAGGAAATAATAAGGTATATGTTGAATTAGATGTAATACGACTTTAATGATCACTCACTTGAAGCTCCTCATCATTATTATTGGGGCGACTCGAACTCGAAAAATTACATTACCATGCAATTACTGCAGAACCCAAGTAGTATGCCAAATAATGCGGGTTCATAATCAGCAACCACATCCAAGAACATTCCAATACGTAAGTTTGGAAACTAAATTACATGCATCATCAATTTCAGCATCTTACACATATCGTCCAATTGTATACTGGCTCAATCTCACTTCAAACAAAGAAATGAATTGTGCTCACTAAAATAATTGCAAATGGAGTAGTAGTCAACAATCCAGGAGGCAATGAATTTAGAGAATTCGAATGAAAGATGTTACCCCGTCCAAGTGAACATAGGGGTGAATTAGGAGGAGTGGTTGTGCAGGTGATACTTAAACCTGGCATTATTGGCAACAATAAAAACGATATAATAATGTACACTCGACTGCAGTGAGCTGCATAATACGGGGTTGTGGAATAAGCTGGGGAGAAATGATGAACATAAATATTAATAAATCTTGACAAAGTGGTCATCACCTGGACCTCTTGCGATAATATAAGAGCTGTAAAAGTTTTGATTTTTGTGGACCACTGGCGCTCCTTCTGCTTGCATGATCCCGTTTATTGTTATGATTATGGCTTTCGAGCTTTAGTAATCATGCACAAGAGAAACCACTACCATTTCATCCACAACAACAAGGTTGTGATGACTATTGAGATTGAGAGAGACATCTCGTCTCAGCAATACCTTGATACTGAGTCAGTATTATACTTGATACTGTGTTACCAGTTGTACAAAAGAATGAATAATAATATGTATGTAGTGGTATGGTGGTGAAATCACACTTTTTTGGTGCATTCTCCACTGCACCAAAATCTTGGCAAGCTTAAGGCAATGCTTCAATGTATGTATGCTTTGAAGATAATTGTCAATAGGATCCTCATTAGGCTGGAATAATTTGGATTTTATTCGTATTTGAAATGAAATGACCACTGCGAACTAATTTATTATGAAATTAAGTAATCTCATTGTGTTCAAAGGAATGAGTTTGTTAAGTATAACATCTTTCCTCCATATTATCCATCCTCTCTCCATAAAAGAACGGTTGAACGCCTTCAACTCCCCATTAAGAAAGACCTAATTTGAGAAAGTGACGGAGGGATGATGATGATATTGCGGGCACAAAGCTAAGGAAGTTTATGAGAACTCGTGAAAAAGTCAATGGAGTAAATTAAGTGAGCCAGCCCCTACTGCCCAATGTTTTTCAGTGAATCATAAACCCTCCCTTGTACCATACCCAAACTCTTTAATGTCACAGATCCACCCAATTTTTTATTGGTTTGCTCTCCAAACCCGACAATTCTCACCTATTTTAAAGTTTGGTTGTTAAAAATATCTCTCTCGGGGGATTTCAAGTCCACATAATCTCCTCACCCTTATTTATGGACAGTTTCGATTTTATGGCAATTGTCCAAAACTTTGGGGTGGATGCCATGAATGATAGCCTACTCCTTCGTATCACATCACTGTCTTGTATTCCCTATCGCAATGTTAAAAACTTTAATTTATCAAATTGTTGTTTTATTCACTGGCCAGAAAGTGAGTGAGTGGATGGATGGTTGCGGGTGACTAGCTTTAGTGGGTGCATATCGAAAAGTTCTCATCGCCATTGTCACTCCATGTTCACAATTGCATGGTCAAGGCAATAAATCACTTACATTATATGCTCCATGTCATGCCACAGATTCACCTCAATGTACATCTTTTAATGAAGTAAACAGCAAATTTGGAGACTCTTGACAATACAAGTAATCTATGAGGCAGTGCAGTACACAATTTTGGAAATAACAGTGCCTACCTTATTGCTTCATACTAGGAGCACTGGATACCAAAAATGTAAACTAAATTTATTACAAAAACTTACAACATTATGTGCATTTTCTGAGGTAGAACCTTTTCTTTGAAGTTTTTGTTGCACCCGATGACTAATACTTTTATTCACGGGGTAATGTCAAATATAAATCTCCACTTTCACCAAACTATTCAATATTCTGTAATGTAATGGTGAGTGGACGTAATTAGCGGAATCACGGAGGAGTCTCAAATCAGTTGTTGTTCAATGTATTCATAATAATAATAAATACACAATTAGTTCACACACACACTGTATCAAATCCTGGACAAATCAATAATGCTGCGTTGAAAATCACTTATTGTGGGTTTGTTTTGTATGATGAATGGCTTTTCACATCAACAAGTAGAAATCAATAGTTCATCCTCCGCCTTCATTTCATGACACACAGAAGACACAACAATTGTCCAATTCGACACACTTTCGGGGTGTTAGCCTTCTCCAGAGTACAACAATGGCCAAAGGGCTTCAGTCACGGATAATTATCAATTTATGAAACCACCTCCATTTCACACTTACATTTTACAACTGTATTTGTTTTAAAAATTGATAGTTTATTTTGTTTAAATAAAAAGAGCACTCTAACAAAAACACGAGTTACATACGAGGACAATAAATGCGAGATTGTTGGGGTGTCTCACTTAATACCATGCAGGCCGGCTTAAAACCCAAACAACGTGTTTACCAACGAACAAC